>CM059306.1:1785000-1790000 GCA_030340665.1 Neosalanx taihuensis
AACCTTCCCCACCTGTGTGATTCAGGGTGTGGAGGAGTGTGCGTGTGCCTGTGTGTGGAGGCGTGACTGTGTGTGTGTGGGTGCCGTGGATGTGTGTGTGAGGGTTGTGTGCTTGGGTCTCACACTTGCATGGTGCCACTCCTGAGTTCATTCAGTGAAGAGGGTTAATACCAAGGCACAGCCATCACAGCTATTATCATCAAGAACACTCTCAGAATATTTCCAATATTGTTTCAACGTATAATAGAATCACGGGTTGTTTAACAAGGGAATTCTATTTTTAGTCCCCCCCCCCCCGTCCCCCCCCCCCCGTCCCCCCCGCCATCTCTGTGCGCCCCTCCTCCCCCTCCCCTATCCCCTCTCTCTTGTCCAGCATAAGTTAATTTGCCGCTGTGTTTGGGGAAAATTAGGCCGTTTTGTGTGGAGGATATAATGACCCTCTCCACGGAGAGACACCCTCCTGAGTCACACCCCCTGAGGCATCCTCGAGCGTGAGCGCGCACACACTCGCACACACACGGGCGAACACACACGCGCACGCACGCGTGTGCGCGCACAGAGACACAAACTGTCCAGACTGAATTTAGTTCAACAAAGACATAAGCCTCCAAAATGGACACATCTCCTATTACTTGAATCTGTTGTTGTGGTCCTTGTTGTCACTCTACTTCCATCTATCCCTCCTCTCTATCCCTCCTCTCTATCCCTCTCTCTATCCCTCTCTCTCCTTTATCCCTCCATCTCTCCCTCTCCGCTCCCTCCCATCTCTCCCTCCCCTCTCTCCCTCCCTCTATGTCTACTTCAGAAGGTAATTTAGCTTTTTTACCTGCCTCTGTTTCTTTCTCTCTGTCTTGTTTTCATTAAACTCCAGGAAAGGTTATTGCTGTCTTTGCTGCCAGCCCACATTGCCAGGGTAATGAAGGCAGAGATCATTCAGCGACTACAGGGGCCCAATTTTGGCCGAGTGGAGAATACCAACAACTTCCATAACCTGTATGTGCAACGTCACACCAATGTCAGGTATACCCACCCACCCTCCTCTCCTCTCTTCTGCTCTCCTCTCGTCTCTCCTCTCAACTCTGCCCTCTCTTCCAGCCCTGCTTCCTCTCCGCCCATGCCCTTCTCCTCCTCTAATTCCTTTCCCCTCTTCACTTCTCTCTCTATCTCTATCTAACAGACACACTCAGAGCTTTTCTTTGATCTAGTCCTCCAGCTTCTTGCCCTTGTCAGCTCCTCTGTCTCTCTCTCTCTCTCTGTCTCCCTCTCTCTGTCTCTCTCTCTGTCTCTCTCTCTCTGTCTCTCTCTCTCTCTCTCTCTGTCTCTCTGTCTCTCTCTCTCTCTCTGTCTCTCTCTCTCTGTCTCTCTCTCTCTCTCTGTCTCTCTCTCTCTGTCTCTCTCTCTCTGTCTCTCTCTCTCCCTCTTTCTCTCTCTCTCTCTCTCTCTCTCTGTCTCTCTCTCTGTCTCTCTCTCTCCTCTCCTGCATGCGTGACATTATCATTTGGTGACTTCAATCATCCTGGAGTGTTCTTTGAGATGCTTGGACCAGTAAAGCGCCGGAGGAGATCAGATCAGTCTGGGGTTCTCCTTCAAGAGCAGCAAAAGACGAGTGAAAGACGAGAAGCCTCTTGAGAAGCAGCTAATACTTCCTCTCTCTCCCCCCCCCACCCCCCATGACTAACAAAGGAAATGATGTCGTAGATTGTAGTGTCTATGGGGTGGGGTTACGGGCATGCGAGTGTTCCGGAGTGTGGCCTCCCGCTGTAGGGAATGTCTTCATGACCTCTGTGGTAATGATGTCTTTTTTTGAGGCCCTTGTCTGTCGGTGAAGAACTGCTGCCCCATTCAGAGGGATTTCAGGATGATGACATTTGGCCCATTGTTTTGCGCTGCGTGGCTAGATCTCTCTCCTTCTCTCCCGCCTCTCTCTCTCTCTCTTAACTCCCTCTCCCTCGCCCTCTCTCCACTTGTTCACTTGGTACTGGGTAAGTTTAGTCATTAATGCTTAGCCCCTAGCGTTATGACGTGGTGGACTTCTGCAGTGAAGCTGGATAACACGCATGTGCATTCCAGCCCCAGTCAGCTGGGAATCACGACCAAAATGATAAGAAGATCACACCCTTCAACACAGCCGTGCTTGAGGGAATGGAAATATGTTTCACTTAGAGCTGATAGTATTCAACTGCTTGATAACAGACCACTCAAAGTGCCCATATTTTGTTTTGTGTGTGATTTTGTGTGTGTGTGTGTGTGTGTGTGCCAGTATCTTGTATGCAGACATTGTAGGCTTCACCAGGTTGGCTAGTGACTGCTCTCCAGGTGAACTGGTCCACATGCTCAACGAACTCTTCGGCAAGTTTGACCAAATCGCCAAGGTAACCGCATTCAAGCAGCACCAGAAAGCCCACTCGCACTACGTGTACACACACACACACACACACACACACACACACACAAACACACACACACACACACAGCCCCCCTAAACATGTCTCTAACGTGGGATGGGATGCATCGGGCTGGTGAGATGGGAGAGTTTAGCAGCGCTGGATGGCTGAGTCATGCTGCCTTATCGCTGAGCCCTGCAGCCTGGGGAGCAACACCTTCAGAAGCAGCCATCCATCCAGGGCCAGCCATGCACACGGAGAAAACAGCTTTCAGCTGAGCTAGAGGCACACTCACATCTGTGGAGAGAGAGAGAGAGAGAGAGAGAGAGAGAGAGAGAGAGAGAGAGAAAGAGAAGGAGGGAGTTCACTGGTTAATTGTAGCAGTAGTGTGGGAGTGTGAAATCATTGGAGATATGACAACACCTCTCAGCTTTTCAAACTTTGGAAGTTAGTCCCCCTGGATTTCATCTCTCTCCCTCTCTCCTTCCCCCTTTCTTTTCTTTATATTGCTCTCTCTCTCTCTCTCTCTCTCTCTCTCTCTCTCTCTCTCTCTCTCTCTCTCTCTCACTCTTTCCTCTCCTTTGTCTTTCTGCTGGTTCCTCTCTACAGGAGAATGACTGTATGCGTATTAAGATCCTTGGAGATTGTTACTACTGTGTTTCGGGTCTGCCAGAGTCGCTACCGCACCATGCCAGGAACTGTGTAAAGATGGGGCTGGATATGTGTGAGGCCATCAAGTAAAACACCATCCCTCTGCTCTCTGTCTCACACACACACACACACACACAAACAAACACACACACACACGTCGGCTAGACAGATTCCACCACAGTTGCTGTGTGTAAGCTTCTGAGCAAGCACAATGTGAAACTGAGATGATAAGATAATCTGATCTGGTGTGCCAGAAAGCCGATTGAACAAGCTCCGTAAATCAAATTAAATAGAGGCTCACACACACAGACACTGTTCCAGGAGGGGAATTCATACGATATAGACAGACAGTGTTTTCAAATCCATTGCAAGCACAGATGTGTATTTTATAGGACCCATCACACAGGACACAGCCTCTGTCCTCCATCACACAGCCTCTGTCCTCCATCACACAGCCTCTGTCCTCCATCACACAGCCTCTGTCCTCCATCACACAGCCTCTGTCCTCCATCACACAGCCTCTGTCCTCCATCATACAGCCTCTGTCCTCCATCACACAGCCTCTGTCCTCCATCACACAGCCTCTGTCCTCCATCACACAGGACACAGCCTCTGTCCTCCATCACACAGCCTCTCTCCCTTGTTACGGGCTGCTGTCCATGGTCCTGACACCTTAGGTAGCCACAGCATCAGCACACACACTGACACAGACGCTGTGCACACACATGCACAAACACACGCACAAATGTTTGCATGTTGTAGTTGTAGCTGACCCTGAATGAAGGGGTAGAAAAGTTTGTACAGTTGTGTCTTTTCTCATCCTAGGAAGGTACGAGATGCCACTGGTGTGGACATCAACATGCGCGTGGGGGTGCATTCTGGGAATGTTCTGTGTGGTGTCATTGGCCTTCAGAAGTGGCAGTATGATGTCTGGTCACATGACGTCACTTTGGCCAATCACATGGAGGCAGGGGGAGTGCCAGGGTAAGCTGGGGTAGCTGCTCTCCTCTCTCTCTGCAGCTTGTTGCTAACTGTACGTTAGTGTATGCAGTGTGTGCACTCCTCCTCTCATCTCCTCCTCTTCCCTCCTCTCCTCCCTCCTCTCATCTCCTTTCTCTTCTCTCCTCTCTTCTCTCCTCCTCTCCTCTCCTCTCTTCGCTCCTCTTCTCCTCTCCTTTCCTCTTCTCTCCTCTTTCCTCTTCTCCTCTCCTTTCCTCTACTCTCCTCTCTTCTCTCCTTTCCTCTCCTCCTCTCCTCTCCTCTCCTCTCCTCACCTCTCTTCTCTCCTCTCCTCCTCTCCTCTCCTCTCCTCACCTCCTCTCCTCCTCTCCTCCTAGGCGTGTTCACATCTCCTCAGAGACGCTGGAGCATCTGAACAGCTCGTACAAGGTGGAGCCAGGAGATGGACAGAGCAGAGACTCCTACCTGAAGGAGCACGGCGTGGTCACCTACCTGGTCATCAATCCCAAGGTTCGACACGATCAAACACACAGCGAACCCACAGCACCAAAACCCCCTCCACAGAAAAACACAGCCCTGCCCCTCCTCTCTCCACCAGACTGACAGGCACAGCCCCCACCTGGGGGTCCGCCCCCGCCCCTCCCAGGACGTGGGGAAGATGAGGGCGTCGGTCAGGATGACTCGCTACCTGGAGTCATGGGGGGCAGCCAAGCCCTTCGCCAACCTCCACCATCGGGACAGCATGACCACCGACAACGGCAAGATCAACACTAAGGTGGGCATGAGCTCCAGGTGGACACACACACACAGCAATGCTAAACCAATCCTGGACAAGGGGAGGCCAGACACAGCTTGGAGAACAGGCAGGGGCGCTAAAAATAAAATTCCATTGTTGCTGCAAACGTAGTTTGTTCTGGAACTAAACTAGCTGGATGTTCATTTCTTTCTGGGGGGTTTTATACCCAATGAGAAGTCTGTTGCCCTGCAGAACATTGTTGCCTTTCA
>CM059306.1:1795000-1812500 GCA_030340665.1 Neosalanx taihuensis
TGAATCACGCTCCCTCTCTTTTCTTCTCTCCCTCTCTTTCTCTCAGTATTTCATCTACTGTTGCATCCTGGGCCTGGTATCTTGCTCTGTGTTTCTAAGGATAAACTACGAGCTGAAGATGGTGGTTATGCTTGTTGCCGTGGTGATCTACAATGTCATAATTCTCCAGACGCACGCCTCCCTGCTGGATGGATACAGTACTGCACTGTACCAAACACAGACTCTCGATAGGTACACACAAACACACACACACCACTCAAACCCCCACGATATGTGTCTCTATTCCTTCACGAACCAAATGACAGACCGTGAGAGATGGTCTTTAGAGAAATGTCTGACTGTGGAGGTAATATTCCTTCTAGCCGTCAATCAAGCTTCTGGTATGGAGCTCTTGGTTTCTGGGGTAATTGTTGTAAGGATTATGATTGGCAGACAGAGATATTGAGCTTGGTGTTGATGGAGTAGAATGGATTTTTCACATGTGACAGATGGTGAGGAGAAACAGCCTGGACATACTGATGAGGTGATTCCATCTTCTGAGAGTTCCACAGCTGTGGACAAAGATGATGAACTTTCTTTTTTCCTTTCTTTTCTTTTCTTTCTTTCACTTCTTTCATTTTTTTTCTTTCCTTTCTTTTTTCTTTCTTTCTTTTTTCTTTATTTTCTTTCCTTCTTTATTTTCTTCATTTTCTTTCTTTCTTTCTTTCTTTTCTTTTTCTTTCTTTTATTTCCTTTCTTTCCTTCTTTCTTTCTTTCCTTCCTTCTTTCTTTCTTTCTATCGTTCCCAGGCCCGGGGTTCTGAAGGACCTGAAGACGATGGGTTCAGTGTCTCTCTTCATCTTCTTCATCACTCTCCTGGTGTTAGCTCGGCAGGTTAGTACCCTTCACACAGCGCTGGCTTCTCAAGCCTTCCGGGCCGTTTAGCTGGGTTATTCCTGTGGATGTTCCTTTGCAGCCTGACCGCTGGGTTAATGGCTGGATCGTTGTTGGTGACACTGTCGTTAAAACAGCACACACTGTCCTCATCCTCTCCTCTGCTGCCCTGTAACCTGGTACCTCCTATCAGGGTGTGCTGTTCTATATTTTACCAGCTGCCCAGTTTACCCAGACACATACACACACCCAGACAAACACACTCACACACCCAGACTGACACACACAACCAGACATACACGCAACCAAACACACACACAAAGACACACACCTACCCATACACACACACTCCTTTTTACTCGGTCACTGTGTTGTAAGTGCTTCAGACAGCTTCATCCAGGTTCCATCAGCTTCCGCGTTCCAGAACCTAGCAGAACTTTTAACAGACACATCATGATGTTTAATGCATGGAGCTCTTCCATGATTCCCTCCAGCTGAGCGGCTAGAGCATCAGGCCACTCATCCAGCTGCTCTCCCTACTCTACTCTCCATCCGACCAAACAGGCCTACTTAGGGGGAACCGTCGTCCGCTGACACAGATACACATGGAGGACAGAGAAACACAGTGAAAGAAGAGGAGCAGAGGAGGGTGGAGGAACAGAGAGAGGAAGACAAACAAAGGAGAGATAGAGGAGAGAGAGGAGAGATAGGGAGAGAGGAGATGGAGAGAGAGAGAGAAACAAAGAGAGAGGGAGCGATAGAGAGAGAGTACATCTCTTCTGGGTAACATCCATCAAGCCTGTCCAGCAGCAGATGTGCAGGACAGGACTGGGGTCCCCCCGGATACGAACGCAGACTCAAACTGTACCCAGTGTCAGAATACTGGGTCACCTTTATCAGGCAACACACCAGGTGTGGGCAGGGGTGCGAGGGGGGGGTGTTGTTATGGTTGTGGGGGGGTTTTGAGCTGCAGACTTTGGAGGGTTCCAAAAGTTTGCTGCGGAATACGAACCATATATCATCGACATGCAAACTCATTAAAAAGTTATAGTTTATTGAAGATAATCCAGACTCTCTGTACAGAAGTATAACTGTAGTGCTGTTTATTATAACTTAAGCAGCATTGCAGTAACCCATTTTCTCTGCTTACTAATTGGGTATGTTCAGATGGAGTAGGTCAGTATTTGTAGAAGGAGGCGGCTGGTTGCGATATATGAGCCAACACTCTGAGGTAATTAATCCCTGGTGAATGTATTTTCCAAACGGCAGGTGTTTCTACGATTGGTTTGTATTAAATGGATGAATGCTTTACCAGCCACATTTCCCTCATGAAACGGTGGGAAATAATAATGTCCAAAACAGGTATTTTATGGTCAGTAAACACCTGCCCTCACCGAGCTCTTTAGCTCTGCTTCCTGATTCCAGCACAGGCCCTTCAATCTCCTCTGGGTTAAGGAACACAGAATCCCTCTGGACAGAGAGCCTGCTATAAGCACAGCACTACACACTGAGGAGCGATGTGTGAAACACAGACACAGGAACACACACACAGGAACACACACACAGGAACACACACAGGAACACACACAGGAACACACACAGGCACACACACAGGAACACACACAGGAACACACACACAGGAACACACACACAGGAACACACACACAGGAACACACACAGGCACACACACAGGAACACACACAGGCACACACACACTCACACACACAGGCACACACAGAACAAGTGTGCAAATGCATTGATGCATTGAGAGTTTCTGCTGTCTTCTTAATAGAAGGTTTTTTTTTTCCATGAATACAAAAACAGTCTTTATAAGGTCAGTCAGTTTGATTTAGCTTGAGATGTTTCAAACATCCAATTGTAGAGGCATGCAGAGGAAAGGGCTGGGAGAACCCATTATATGGAAAGTAATTGTCCAAACAATTGTGGCAATTTAAGGTGGAGGGAAAGCAGGTAGGATTCAGCCTGAAGAAGAAATGACTTTCCGCAGAACAGTTGTTTTGTATAACTTCATGAGCTACATTAGGGACAAGGGGGCTTTCACCATTCCATAGAGCTTTGATTGTGCCAGAATTAATTAAACAGCATTACATTTAATCCCCTTTTAATTTACTTGCATGGTGCTTAAAAAACAAATGTCACTCCTTGCATGATATAACAATGAAATGTCGTCACTTGCTAATGAATAATCAAACGGAACAGTTCTGGTGTTTTAAAACGCTTTTCCAGGGTCCACTGCAGAGTTCAAATGATAAAGGTATCTTTTTTACTTTGTCCTCCTTTAACAGAATGAATATTACTGTAGGTTAGACTTCCTCTGGAGAGACAAGTTCAAGAGGGAATGCGAGGAGATTGAGACCATGGAGAATCTTAACAGGGTTCTATTGGAGAACGTTCTACCGGCCCACGTTGCGGAACACTTTCTGGGACGGAACTGGAAGAACGAGGTAAGTCCCCAAACGTGGTTAAAAGCACCACATGACTTTTGATTAATTTAGCAGACGCTTTCATCTAAAGTGGAGTACAAATAGTACTGCAAGTCCAAGGTACTGAACAACATCGAGGAAGAGGAGGAGATGAAGAGCACGGTTCTCCCAGTAGGTTGGTGGTCAGAGTTGAGGAGCTGGTCTGTATTTATGAAGCACGGTGCAAAGTGACCACATGTTAGCTGTGGTCAACAACAATCCTGCATCAAGAACGTGGAACAAGAACACTGCAAAGTTCTAAACGGTATTGACCTGTTGATACGTTCTTGCTCTCTTGACAGGACCTGTACCATCAGTCCTACGAGTCGGTGTGTGTGATGTTCGCATCCATCCCCGACTTCAAAGAGTTCTACACCGAGTCTGACGTCAACAAGGAAGGCTTAGAGTGCCTCCGACTGCTCAACGAGATCATAGCCGACTTTGACGAGGTGCCGTCCTCCATATTCCTGTCCTCGCCCTGTGTGTGACATCCATTTAGCTTGATGGGTTTACGACATCATGTTTTCCAACCCTGTGATGTTCTCTGTGTGTGTCCAGCTGTTGTCCAAGCCCAAGTTCAGCGGCGTGGAGAAGATCAAGACCATCGGCAGCACCTACATGGCCGCCACTGGCCTGAACGCAACACCAGGACCTGAGTACACACAGGTGTGACCCACAGATGTGGAAAGCTGGTGGCACACAAACATTTTAATACACGTTTTGTCTAATTTTATTTTTTTTATCTCTGTTTCCATCTCTCAGGAGCATGACAGACAGTACATGCACATCGGCACCATGGTTGAGTTTGCCTTTGCCCTGGTCGGAAAGCTAGATGTCATAAACAGACATTCCTTTAATGATTTCAGACTTCGAGTCGGTAACTAAAGAAGGGCAGTCTGTGTGCTGGATATGATCCGCAGCCTAGAGTTTCTGCATTTGTGTGACAGAAGCACTGAGTGAACCTTCTCTCCTTCTTCCCGGTCAGGAATCAACCACGGTCCAGTGATTGCGGGGGTGATCGGCGCTCAGAAACCTCAGTATGACATCTGGGGGAACAGTGTGAATGTTGCCAGTAGGATGGAGAGCACAGGAGTCCTGGGGAAAATACAGGTGGGTTCAGGATGTCAGTCACTCTGTCTGTTCCTGATGACACACCCTTCTTCCTTTGCCAGGTGTGAAACATCTCATTTCATTTTTCTCAAGCAGTTATCAAGTATCCCCAGTATTCTTTTGCCTGCCATGGTGTAGTGGCAGATGTAGGAAACTGGAGAAAAAGAATGGTAGAAAACTACATCTCCCACCTTTCCTCTTTTGGCCCACAGGTAACGGAGGAGACAAGTTGCATCTTGTCGACGCTGGGGTACATGTGTTCATGTCGAGGCATCATTAATGTGAAGGGCAAAGGGGAGCTTAAAACCTATTTTGTTCATACGGAGATGACCAGGTCTTTATCACAGGGGACTGTGATGCCTTGAACATGTGGCTGACACACACACACACACACCAGATAAACACACAACATGCAACACCCAGGACTCGACCCTGTAATCACATGTGCTTGCTGTACATGTGATCCACCTTCGACAGGCTGTCTGGCTTCAAAGGCCAGCGCATCATCCGAGCAGAGACAGATGGCCTGATGCTGTACATCCAGACTCCTCTCTCCCTCGCTGCCCACAGTAGAGCAGAAGTGTCCCAGCCGCCGTCTTATTAGTGGTGTTCATACTTTGCAGTGTGTCACTGTTAGAAGCAAAGACCAAACAGCTCTAGCCAGTTCACTTTGCAGCCCTTGAAGGTGGTGCAGTGCTGAGCAGTATAGATCTGCATGGCTGAGGGATCGCATCAGAATGTTTATTGCTGCTTTGTTGGCACCGAAAAGGCTGCTCCATTTTATTCAAAATGGAAATGAGAATAGTTATGGTCGTATTGTGTCCAGTGCCAACAAGGAACGGTAGTTTGCCAAACTCTAATGATATTTATAGCCGTGATGCAGTGTTTCTTTCTCACTCAACGTGCCGTGGGAGTAAAACAGAAGATTTCAAGGAAAAGTTTTTTTTTTGTATCAACATGAAATCTACGGGAACTCATCTGAATGTTTTGATGCCATTAAACCTTTCGTATCCATTAAACATTTGTATATAAATTGATGTTCTATGAGTCTGTGTCCTGGTGCCTTTGTGGAGGACTGTGTATAGCTCCAAGTTTCAACACAAGAAGATTTTATAGAGTACTGTATTTGTTAGAGACATATACTGTAAGTTGAATGTAATTTACAATCGCTGCATGTTTCGGCATTCTTTTAAATAAATATTAGATAATATACTTTGTAATAAAATAAACGTAATTTACAGCGCTTTCAATGGTTCTATCGTTCTCCCTTTAACATTTAACTTTACACGCAAGCCTTGACTAACATACATTTCCCAACGAATGATTTAATCAACATATGGACTTCCCGTGGAAGAGTAGATGTTTAAACGGGTACAACTGATCCATAACCCTCCTCCACTGATCGAGAGATCCCGTTTTTCCTGAAGAATTCTGCTCGTACGAGCTCGGAGCGGCCATACTGTCGGTCGGGTTTGTAGATGGAAAGGGGCAAACGGCTTCCGTACTCGGAAGAGGAACACACCGGCACCACTCTGCTGGATTCCTGAAAGTCAGACAGAGAGGACAGGAGATGATGAGGGAGGGGAGGTTGGTATAGAACAGGGGTGTCCAATCCTGGTCCTCGAGGGCCACTGTCCTGAAGGTTTTAGATGTTTCCCTGCTCCGGCACACCTGATTCTAATGAAGTGTCATTATCAAGCTCTGTGGAGGTGTGCTGGAGCAGGGAAACATCTAAAACCGTCAGGACAGTGGCCCTCGAGGACCAGGATTGGACACCCCTGGTATAGAAGATCCATTCCATTTCGGTCAGCACCCACCCCAGATAAAAACTTTCTTTCTTTCTTTTTTAGATGACGTCTTCAAATCTGAGCTTAGATAAGTCTTCAGTTTCATATTTGGGTTTTAATCAAGATGAATACACCCCCACCTCCTGTTCAGTGTCATTAACGAGCTGTCATTCAGCGCAGCATTACTCTGGCAGAGGTAACAATTACCTGTAATTAAAGGCTGAGTTACGCATGTGCCTTCTTGTTTATCTTCCTTCTTCCCTTTCAGTGACCCAGAAACTCTCTTTTAGCTGGTCCCCTTCTGACAAGTATAATTACACTGGCTTAGCCTACTTCCAGTCGTCAGGCACGGACTCCACCTGCATTAGCGTTAACAATCACCACAGGCAAACCCTGACATCCATCTGCTAGTTCCAGCTGTTGGCTCCCACAGCCATGCATGATCTGCACTTCCTCACCTGTCTGCTCCTGACATTCACTCCTCCTCACACAAGCTAAGGTTGATGCGTACTGCATGATGTTATTAGTTAACGTGAAAAGATGTTGTCAATGTTTTGTTCGGGAGAGAGTCGATTCTTCCAAAAACACACAGGGACAAGTTTTCCCCAACATGGATTAAGCACAATACCAGACTTGTGATCTTTTTAAAATTGAGATCTTGATTTAATTTTGGCTCTTACTTAAGGACCAAGAGGACCAAGGAAACTGGGCCATAGTCCTTCAATAAGTGAAGTTTGCATGATTGCGATACTAAGTGCCTGAATCTGACTACAGCAGAGGTCTAGCAAACCTGAACAGAGATTCTGGTCCATTTGTCATTGGGTATATTCATGCTACTGTGATACCTCAGTGTAGAGGTCCAGTCCTACTGTGATACCTCAGTGTAGAGGTCCAGTCCTACTGTGATACCTCAGTGTAGAAGTCCAGTCCTACTGTGATACCTCAGTGTAGAGGTCCAGTCCTACTGTGATACCTCAGTGTAGAGGTCCAGTCCTACTGTGATACCTCAGTGTAGAGGTCCAGTCTACTGTGATACCTCAGTGTAGAGGTCCAGTCCTACTGTGATACCTCAGTGTAGAAGTCCAGTCCTACTGTGATACCTCAGTGTAGAGGTCCAGTCTACTGTGATACCTCAGTGTAGAGGTCCAGTCCTACTGTGATACCTCAGTGTAGAGGTCCAGTCCTACTGTGATACCTCAGTGTAGAGGTCCAGTCCTACTGTGATACCTCAGTGTAGAGGTCCAGTCTACTGTGATACCTCAGTGTAGAGGTCCAGTCTACTGTGATACCTCAGTGTAGAAGTCCAGTCCTACTGTGATACCTCAGTGTAGAGGTCCAGTCTACTGTGATACCTCAGTGTAGAAGTCCAGTTTACTGTGATACCTCAGTGTAGAAGTCCAGTCCTACTGTGATACCTCAGTGTAGAAGTCCAGTCCTACTGTGATACCTCAGTGTAGAGGTCCAGTCCTACTGTGATACCTCAGTGTAGAAGTCCAGTTTACTGTGATACCTCAGTGTAGAAGTCCAGTCCTACTGTGATACCTCAGTGTAGAGGTCCAGTCTACTGTGATACCTCAGTGTAGAAGTCCAGTCTACTGTGATACCTCAGTGTAGAGGTCCAGTCTACTGTGATACCTCAGTGTAGAAGTCCAGTCCTACTGTGATACCTCAGTGTAGAGGTCCAGTCTACTGTGATACCTCAGTGTAGAAGTCCAGTCCTACTGTGATACCTCAGTGTAGAGGTCCAGTCTACTGTGATACCTCAGTGTAGAAGTCCAGTCCCCTGCCTCTGAAGTGCTGCCTGTCATCCCGGTGCAGTTTGTTATCATAACCAGCTTCAGTCCTCAGGTACATGCGGTCGTACGCAGTGATGTCTTGGGCCTGTAAAACAGACTGCACTGTGGAAGGGTCTGCTTATAAGTAACTCTCAACTAACATGTAAGTATTGGACTAACATGTGTATATACAGGTATATAGTAGTATAGTATATATATATATATCAAGTATTGGATAAATAGTATTGGCTAACATATAAATATTGCTTGTACACTTATTTAATCATAATTAAATGAAGACATACGTACTTATAAACTCCAGTTTGAATAGGCCTGATGGATGTTAAGCTGGCTCGTTATTCAACATGGACTCCCCCTCCAGTTTACTGACTTACCTTGGATTCACAGTTAAAGTAGGTTGTTTCTTTTGGCTCTGCTCTTCTAGGTGGGATGTAACTATACACGGATACAATCGAAATGGGTTTTGTTTTTGCCTCTTGGAAAACATCCATGTTGTCAGATAAACGATCAGAAGTGTCGCTAAGACACTGATGACGTCAGAAAACAGACTACCGGCGTCTGTGGTTGCTAGGATACGGAAGCAGCTCCTAGACTTCCTGATATAAATAATAATAATAATAATACATTTTATTTATATAGCGCTTTTCAATGTACTCAAAGTCGCTTTACAGACAATAAAATCATCATAAAAGTTTCACATTAAAAACATAGTAAACATAAATGTAAAATGTAAACTTGCTTATGGAGAAACTTGTTGAGAAACTTATTAGTTACCTTTTTTTCTGGTAACCATGTTTATGTTGGTAACTCAGTTACTCGAATAACACCCATGACCTTCAGGATACTCTTCTTTTCCCCATATCATTTTAGTGGGCAACAAAGCAATAAACAAACTAATGGAGAGGGTGATCTCATATATGTTCCCTCTAATTGCTTTTCCCAGATGTGTCTGTGTTGACAACACCGCTTTGATTGTACTCTTCTGCTGTTCCTGAGGTGTGTGAATGATTTCAATTGTAAGCCTTTGTAGTGACTCATCTGCCCAATCCAACCCTCTCATCCACTCCATTATTTTTCAGAGGTGTCCAAGCCCATCAAACAACGAAACAAGCAGGAGGACAATGAAATGTCAGTGATCACAATTGAAAGCAGGTGCATTGTATAATCTCTCACTCACTCAACCCCCAATACCTCTCTCTCTCTCTCTCTCTCTCTCTCTCTCTCTCTCTCTCTCTCTCTCTCTCTCTGTCTCTCTCTCTCGCTCTCACACACACACACACACACACACACACACACACACACACACACACACACACACACACACAGTGCCGGTCCTATGTGTGCAACCTGAACTGTCCATACTGTCACAGTCATGTTTGCAAACTCTCTGTAGAATGTGTAGATGTGTTGCTGTTCCCATGGCCAGGCCCTGAAGGATAACATCGATTTCCCATAGCTACATCGATACTATTACCCAAGCTGTCACTCTCCTTTCAGCCTGCTTCTAGAGGGACTTGAGCCGCACCTGTGTGCGCATGTGTGTGTGTGCGCATGTGTGTATGCGTGTGCTCGTCCATGTACATGCCCGCCTCTTCATTCTCTCCCACCCATTCATCGCCTGCTGTTTTTTCTTAATTGTTTTTTTTTCTGCCACCACATAATTACAGAGGAACAGCAGGAGAAAGGCCTATAAAGTACCCCCCCCACACACACACACCCCCCCCACTGAGCACTGAGCATGCCAGAACCACCGTATAAACGCACTTTTGGTATTGAGAGAGAGAGAGAAAAATCCCACAAGTGTGGGAAGGACAGTCCTTAAGTAAACTATATTCTAATTTCAAGGACACCCTATCCTTTTTCGTTTGTATATTAAAGAACTGGCAATGGAACAATTGGGGGGTCATATGGCTCAATGGGTAAGGCGTTGGCCTCATGATCGGAAGGTTGTGAGGTCGAGCCCCCGCTGTGGCTAGATGACCTTGTGTCCTTGGGCAAGGCACTTCACCATACTTGCCTCAGGGAAAATGTCCCTGCACTTACTGTAAGTCACTTTGGATAAAAGTGTGTGCTAAATGAATACATGTAAATGGAACAAGGCTGAACTTACATGCAACTAAACCCTTTGAGACCATTAGCAGCAGACATAAGTGATCTTGAGCGCAGCCTAGCCAAGACGTTTCTAAAGCACAGCACATGCACAAGGTGGACAAAGACAGACAGACTTTAGGTTGTTTGTCATCGTGAACCCAGTGGTATAGGCCTAATTCAGTTATGAGGCTGACATTTGAGAGTTAGGTATTGATATTTGGTTAGTGTCTCTGTGGAAATGAGAAACCTAGAGGCTGCATGCAGGTCAGCCAGTCCTCGGCTGTCAAGACTATCCATTTATTTGGTCAGACATGGTGACCAGAGAGAGCAAGCGAGCAGACGATTGCACATAACAAAGAGACAAGGACAGAGAGCTATTATTAAAAGCAAGCTCTGTTGTGGGACCATAAACTTTGACCTGCAGCACAACAGACATTTACAATATCTCAAAACACTGATTGAATGAGGAGGCGCTTGTCTAGCCGAAGGTTGTTGTAGCTGTGGTGTTAGACTGCCCCCTGCTGGCTATTGCGCTGCTTGTCTACAGTCCAGTAGCTGGTTCTGTCTATGGTTCTCTCTAGCGGAGACATCTGTTGAATTGTAGCAAAGGTGTTTGTTGTTGACAGTCAGTCACAATCAACATGTCAGTCACAATCGATGTGACAAAATGGTGGACAAAGAGTGGCGAGATGTAGTTTCTCTGAAATGCCATAACCCAATAAGAGTGGGGCTGATTCCATTCATTATCATTCATTATTATTCATTAGCTAAATAGGTTTGATCTTTTTCTAATTAAGTTGGTACATTTTGAAAGTAAGATACATCCATTAGGATAAATTACAAGAATTATAGGTACATGCTGCTACAAAATGTCTTGCAATATAAATTAAGGGATCAAATTAAGGACATTTTGACAGCAAATATGCAAAGGGGATAATAGACTATAATACAGTTCTTTAGCTGCCTCTATCAAACCTTCCTGATTAATCTATTACACTAAAAGGTCAAATTTGCATTTGAGTTCCATTTATAAACGTCATTTGGCCATTATATTGCCACCAACCAATCTACAAAATTAATTAAATCCCCACTTAGGTCCTAGTTTTGGTACAACTCCTTCGTGTGTGTGTGTGTGTGCGTGTGTGGGAGTGTGTGTGTGTGTGTGTGTGTGTGTGTGTGTGTGTGTGTGTGTGTGTGTGTGAGAGAGAGAGAGAGAGAGAGAGAGAGAGAGAGAGAGACAGAGACAGAGAGAGAGAAAGAGAGAGAGACCATGCAATCCATACTTCGTCATCTACATACATATCAATTCAAAACATTAGAGATTTCTGATGGTTATAAAAATATTTGCAAGCTACAGTTTGCTGTTATGTATTTGTGATCAAATTACACTGAACAAGTGACTAAACAGTTCTTAGTTAATTCCAAATGTGTGGTTTATTTCCATTCTATTCTATTCTAGTCCTATAGAGGGCGCAATGAAGCCAATTAAATTCAGTCATGCAGGTTTCTCCAAATTAAATGGCCTTTTCCTAGTACAAGTCTTAATTCTAACCCCTTTGGGATCACTATGGACCAAATATATTTATACAATTTGATTAAAGAAAAACATCGTTTGGTGACCAGAAGTCAGCTACAGTTTTTTGTATTTTATTTTATTAGTTCTCTAGGCATAGTGGATCATGTAATTGATGATGTGTCACAAATAGCCTTAATTTAAGGATTATATCGATGAATAGAAGGCTAGATTGTTGTTAGGTCTATCCACACGAATAGCTATAGTATAAACTATAGCTACTTTGCTTTTTGAGAATAGTTGATATTCTGAACATTACAATAGTCTAGACTCTACACATTCTGATGTGTTTTTTTTTTTTTTTGTTTGAATACGAATGAACCCCAATTCGAACCCCCTCCCGTGCATCACTCCCCCCTCCGGTGCCCTTCTCCCCCCTCCCGTGCACCACTCCCCCCTCCCGTGCATCACTCCCCCCTCTCGTGCCCAACTCCCCCCTCCCGTGCCCCACTCCCCCCTCCCGTGCATCACTCCCCCCTCTCGTGCCCCACTCCCCCTCCCGTCCACAGCCACTCTCCTTTCCTCTAGGAGGAGGAAGCACCGGCGGCCGGCTGTTCATTTGTGTTCCCCCAAGATGGAGGTTTGCTGATGGCTCTTCCATGTAGGATAGATTTGACTTGATCATCCTGACACACTGAGAGGGGAATAACACACATCCACACCGGGACCATGAGCTCTGGGGAAGGAGCGGAGGAGCCGTCAAAAGACGCTGCCGACATCACGGCCTTCTTTAAGACTGGTAAGCCCGTAAATGAGAGGCTTCTTTCGGGCGGAGCAGCGGAGGAGAGCCGCTCCCGTCAGGAGGGGACATTGTTCCATACTGGCAGCCTCTCCAACCCCCAATCTAAACATTTTGACTACTGTCGTCAGAGTTGGGGCCACATAGACAATAGATCTCCAATAAATCAGTGGGTTATAATGATATAATAATGGTGCAGAGTGTAAAAATATCGAGCATTTATTAACCAAGACAGTCAATCTGTAACGAGCTCGCGCTGCTAGTTAGCATTAGCATCACGACGGTTACTAAGCCAACCATCTATCTGGAGGCTAACACTTTTTAGCCATCATTAAAGGCTGTATTCATCCCTCTAAACCTCCCATTTGACTCTATCCACGGACGGATGAGCTTGTTTATAATCTATCGCCACACCCAGTCAAATAACTGCTTGTTATTTATAAACAAGCGATAAACACTTAACCAATGTTAACCACAAACCGAGTTAGCTAGCTCATGCTAAAGACGCAGATGGAGTACGTTCGTTTTGTGTTGTAACGACTGATAAGTGGTCATGACCAACTCAGCAGTTACGGAGCTATGAAGCTTTGATTTGTCCGATTTGCACATTGTAGTACCTTTGTTTGGTGTTGGGATGGTAAATACATATTATTCTTTTGGGAAAGAACAACAGTGTAAAGTCCACAAAGATGGAGTGGATGTGGTTCTTTGGGATGCACCGCGGGGCAGCAAAAGTTTCCAAATCGAGGAGACACAATTAGCCCTCAAAGCGACTGCTAACTAAGGAAAATCACGTTAGTTCAATCTTCTTCCCACTGTCAGGTTTTGCATTATAAGATGAACATCATGGGACAAATATGATGTGATCAGTTTCTCAAACTGCAGTTATGTGTAATAAATAATTGTTAACCAGATAAAACCTAGTCTACCATGTAAATAATAGCAGTGGGCTTTTTTTTCGCAAGCTAATGTGGTTTAATGTTCATGTTTCACACGAAATATTTTGTGCATTATGCTAAGCAGTGCTAAGACAATGGGGCTAAAATATAACATTCGTTAACATGCCATCGACACAGTAAGTGATTTAGCTCAGTGATTGACAGCATTTTCCATGCAACCATATCGGCCCTCTAGTTGGCTTTCATGAGAATGACGTCCTCCCTCCATCCCTGTAGGGATAATTTACATTTGTTCATATAGCAGACGCTTTTATCCAAAGCGACTTACAGTAAGTACAGGGACATTCTCCCTGAGGCAAGTAGGGTGAAGTACCTTGCCCAACACACAACATCATATAGCCACAGCCGGGGTTCGATCTCACAACCCTCTGATCATGAGGCTAACGCCTTAACCCGTTGAGCCATCTTACCCCCCATGCATGGACTTCATTTATCATTGAAACATCAACCACTTTGATATATCCCAAGTTGATATGATCATTGAAATGTTTGCCTTGCACATGTCAGGAAGAGATGCGTTGGGTTTGGTAACGCTGGTGATGCATTGTGACAGTGAGCAAGGTTTGGATTAACAGGAGACTTCTACATCAGAGGAGAGGGAGGAGAGGTGCTTGGTCTCTGGAGATCCCCCCCCCCCCACCTCCAGCCTCATCTCCCCTGGTCCAGCCTGAGGGCTTCAGTGCAGATCATAACCCAGGGGGGAAGTGCTACGTCCGCATTATCCCTGCAGCCCAGGCCAGGTCATCTGCGATGGCCTACTTCTGCAGAATCACTCCATCAAGTCACTATCTGAGGACCTCAACCACCTCTTTAAGTAGCCATTCCCAAGTCATAGAAAGCAGAGTAGTTCATACGTGGCCATTCTTCTTTAATGGTCATAGCATAGATCCACATCGGATGTTTTGTAATGAGTTGATTTGAGTTGCGGTGCTGGACTATTAGGGGATGTCTCCTCCCAGAGAGCCTAGGAAGGGGGGTGATGTCCTGTTGTCATGGTAGCTGACAGAACTGTGATTGACAAGGGCAGTTTAATCATGATATGAATGATCAGAGCAGACCCTGGCCTCATTCAGTCTCAGGTCTGCACCCACAGACATAGGCCACAGTGACACAAGCGTTAGCACAGTGGAGAACCAGTCAAGATGGACGCTAGGCTAAGGGCTTGCTGCTAGAGGTTTGTGTTTAGCGTGTTGTTCCTATACCACAGCAGGAAGGTGCACTTGGAGGTAAGTGGAGTCGTACACTGGTGATAATTGAGCCGCTTCTCTTTTTGTCTCTTTGACTTCCTCCCAGCTGAGCTCCCTATCGTGTTCAAACATGCACTGTTTGGTTTGTTTTTAGCTGCAGGCTGGGCGTCTTTTTTCTTTTTCACTGGCTGTGTCTTTTTCCACCCCCCCCCCCCCACCTTCCTCCCCACTTCATCCCTCTCTCTCTCCCTGTCCTCTGTTGGGTTTAGCACGGGAATGGAGATCTCTGTAGTGACTTGTTCATCCTCACGTTTACAAGCCAGCACAGTAAACACAGGTCTGGGCCTCACAACTAGACAGATGTTGGTCACAGTACAGATCATCACAGGGCTGCTCTGTATCGCATCTGTTTTTGTTTTTGGGGGTCTTTTTTCTGTGTGTGTGTGTGTGTGTGTGTGTGTGTGTGTGTGTGAGAAGAATTGGCGATTGTGTGTTAAGGTAATTTGCCTAGCGTGGTGAGGAGATTTAGCCTGTGTGGCTTTAATCAGAAAACCCCAGCTATGACATCCGGCCATCACTAAACACTTGCCCTGCCGGTGGTCTCCGTCGAGCATGGACCAATGACAGCCAGGGAAACACGGCGTCAGAGGGAGGACCTGCCATCCACAGCTACTCATGAATGGATGAATGGAATGCTGCAAGGCAACAACATGGCGTCCAGCTCTACAGTTGCCTTGGCCAGACTTCCTTTCTGTCTAAATGGTCTCTCCTCCCCTCCCAACGTGTGTGCGTGTGTGTGTGTGCACGTGCGTGTGTAACCCGATCCAGAGCCCAGAGTTCTGACTCTGGTCCATTGAGCCAGACTGCATGGCCAGTGGTGTGCCTGTCTGTCTGACTGGCCCAGGTCACACTAATGGCTATTGATCCCTAGATGGAGATGACTTATACAGGCCCCTTCAACATAGGTTTCCTGTGGAAGAGCCACCAGGTCCCAGCCACAGAGAGAGGCAGGCTGGAGGCTTCAGAGGGGGCTGCTTGTTGGCTACAATTCAGTTTATTCAAGTCATCCGTAAAAGGCCTGTAGCATGCAAGCACGCTGCCAGGCTATAGCATGCAAGGACATACAGTATCTGACTATAGCTGCTGAAAGGCGCCCACACCCCCATACAAACTGTTGTGTTGTGGGTGTTTTATCATGAAAGCACACTACATGTACAGGGTCTTCCATGGATCCTAGTCTAACGTGCCTTTTTTATTGGACGAGAGGTTGAGATAGAGAGTGTGTGTTTAGTCTTGGATTTTGAGAGGCTCAGGCTAAATCTATTTGACACTCAGACATCATGTGGTTAGCACAGGGGGGTCAGCCTACAGTCAGTGCTCTTCTCTCTCTCACACACATAAGTACGCACGCACACACACCTACACACACACACACGTTCACACAACCACTCCTTCTCGGTTCTGCCATTGTTCTTCTCCTTTTCCTTCTCTCTTTCCTTGTCTGTTTCATGTTGGAGAGGTCATTCTGTCTGGCCATCTCTCCATTCGTTAGGTACTCTCCCCCAGTCTCTCTCTCTCTTCTCCCTCTCCCTTCCTCTCTTCTTTCCATCCTCTGTTTTCTCGCTGTTTTCTTCTTCAGGTACAGAGGGATGTAACTTTAGAGGGAGACAGATGAGAGAGGTGGAGAAGCTGAAAGAAGGAGAGGGTGGAGAGAGGGATGGATATCTTTTGATGCAATGAAGGTGAAGAGAGTTGAGTTGTCCCATGATCTTGAGACAAACAGACAGCCAGAGAGAGAGAGAGAGAGAGAGAGACAGACAGCCAGACAGACAGACAGACAGCTAGCTAGCTACAGAGAGTCAGCAGGGAAAGAGCATGCACCTTTATTGGTCCTTAATGGCCGGCTGTACATGACACTGTGCTCCATAAAACCACCAAACCAGGAGCCCAGCAGGACATTCAAACACAGTACAAACAAACCAAAGACACCAGAACCAATCAACTAGTAAAGAAATAACATACTGCTGTGTCTGAACTGAAATCATCCACAAGGATGAGTTCTCCCCCTCTACACAACATGGTGCACTTTCCTTCAGCCAGAGAGAGAGAGACATGCAGAGAGAGACAGCGCTAACACAGAGAGAGACAGAGAGGGACAAAGAGACACAGACAGACAGACAGAGAGAGAGAGGCTGACAGAGAGAGAGGCTGACACAGAGAGAGAGAGAGGCTGGCAGAGAGAGAGACTGACACACAGAGAGAGAGGCTGACACACAGAGAGAGAGAGAGGCTGGTAGAGAGAGAGACTGACACACACACAGAGAGAGGCTGACAGAGAGAGAGAGAGAGGCTGACAGAGAGAGAGGCTGACCCACAGAGAGAGAGTCTGACAGGCTGAAACAGAGAGAGATCTGACACACAGAAAGCGGCAGACTTAGAGGGAGTGAAAAGAAACAGCATCACAAGAGAAGAAGAAAGTAAGGTCACCACCAAATATGGTGTGATGTGCTTTCATGTGGTTATGCTAACGATAATAGCGTTATGTAGAGAGGGAAGCGGGAAAGCATATTTCTGATATACATGTATGCTGACTAACAGCGTTAGCCGTTTATAGCAGCGAGCTTTCACTGACCTGTTCTATTCGTAACTGTCTGTGTGTGTTAATAAGTTATGCTGAAAAATGTTTGACCGTGCAAGTTAACCCATACACTGCAAACTGGAGTGTGTGTTTAGGTGTGTGTTTGTGTGAATGATGCTTTGGGAAGCAGAAACAAGCTGCTGTGTTTTCATGCCAGTACAGCTCATTAGACTGAATCAGATGGATAGGAGGTGATGTGAAATGTCAGGCTGTTCCTGTTCAACACGGCTCCCTCTAAGAGGCTGGGGCTGCTGGGAAAACTGT
>CM059306.1:1817500-1845000 GCA_030340665.1 Neosalanx taihuensis
TCTCTCTCTCTTGTCAGTCCCGCACACAAACACCCAGCATTAACATCCCTCTCCACCGCCCATCATTTCAATGCACCACACGTCCAATTGGCCGGAGCTCAGGATATCAGTGTTGTTCGTCCGCCATCACGAGCCATGTGTCTCATCCCAAAACTGTCCTGTAACTCGGAACTAAACACCCGAACGCCAAAACAAACCCAGTAAAATTCTCTATTCTATATTTTAACCAAAGCTAGGTCAGGGATGCAAACATGGAGCCATGGTGAGTAATAACCAACCCCCCTAACAACAAACAGCCCTCGGCCGCATCTCCATAGTGTAAAGGTGCTTCCTCTCCCACCCTCTTTCCCTGCGTGTGGGACGGATCGGACATAACGAGATGGGTCCCAATAGGCAGATTCATCCAAACACACACACACAGGCTGCGTCTCAGCAGTGTGTATCTTCCATGTTTAAACCAAAGAGAGACCCAGGCAGGGAGGGAAGCCTCTTTAGACTATTGAGATTCAGCCCTAGTTGTAAATAAGAGTTCAGAGTGAGAGAGAGAGAGAGGTGACCCCCGGCCTGACCCTGTGACCTCCTCCTCTCGGTGGGCAGGCGTCGAGCATCGAGAACAAGCAGGACTGGATCAAGCACATCAGGGAGGTGATCCAGGAACGCACCATCCACCTGAGAGGGGCCCTCAAGGAGCCCATCCACATCCCCAAAGCCAGCGCTGCCAAGCATCACAAGGGCCGCAGGTACACACTCACACACACACACACACGTGAAGGCACCACAGCTGAGCAGTCATCACAGGGATTGCAGACAGGCCTTCTCTGAGTGTGCTGTGTCCTCAGGGATGGAGAGGACCTGGACAGTCAGGGGGATGGCAGCAGCCAGCCAGACACCATCTCTCTGGCCTCTCGCACATCACAGAACACCCTGGACAGTGACAAGGTGAGCAAGCACACACACCACACCTCACCTGCAGACACACACTGCCACACACTGCAACCTACACACACACACCACACCTCACCTGCAGACACACACTGCCACACACTGCAACCTACACACACACACACACACACACCGCACCTCACCTGCACACACACTGCCACACACTGCAACCTACACACACACACACACACACACACCACAACTCACCTGCAGACACACACTGCAACCTACACACACACACACCGCACCTCACCTGCAGACACACACTGCCACACACTGCAAACTACACACACACACACACACCCGCACCTCACCTGCACACACACACACACACACTGCAACCTACACACACACACCACAACTCACCTGCAGACACACATTGCAACATACACACACACACACCGCAACTCACCTTCAGACACACACTGCAACCTACACACACACACACACCGCACCTCACCTGCAGACACACACTGCAACCTACACACACACACACACACACACTGCACCTCACCTGCAGACACACACTGCAACCTACACACACACACACACACACCGCACCTCACCTGCAGACACACACTGCCACACACTGCAACGTACACACACACACCCTCAGTCACACATATATACACTGACTATATATGGTCATATAAACACTGCCCCCCCCCCTGTGCCAGCTGTCTGGGGGCTGTGAGCTCACCGTGGTGATCCACGACTTCATGGCCGGGAACAGCAACGAGCTGACGGTGCGGCGGGGCCAGACGGTGGAGGTCCTGGAGCGCTGCCACGACAAGCCGGACTGGTGCCTGGTGCGCACCACGGACCGCTCCCCCGCCCACGAGGGGGTGGTGCCCTGCGCCATGCTCTGCATTGCCCACTCCAGATCCAGCATGGAGATGGAGGGCATCTTCAACCACAAAGGTAGGTGCTGTGTGTGTGTGCGTGTGCGTGTGTATGTGGAGTCTTCTGATGAATGACTCTGTCTCCTCGTATCTCCTGCAGATACTCTGTCAGTGTGCAGTAATGACTCCATCTTGCCTGGCTCCTCAGCCACCCTGCAGCCTGGTCATGGGATGGGCTCCCACACCTCCCCAGGGCCCAAACGACCAGGTAACCCACGGACACAGCAGCCCCACCCCCTTCCCAAGGGCCCAAGCTCTCACCCCCCCCCCAAGTTCTCAACCTTTTAAAGACCACAGAAGTCTTATTTCGACAGCTAAACACAATGACCAGTCACGTTTCATTCCAACGTGTGTTTCTCACAAGCTTTGTTTGGTTTGCGAGTTAGTAGATTAGGACGAGGAAATGTTTTAAAGACTTGAAGGTCAGCGTGCACAGCCAGGCTAGCTGCTAACAGCAGGACCCCCCCCCCCCCCCCCCCCCCCCCCCCCCCCCCCCTCCAGGAAACACCCTGAGGAAGTGGCTCACCAGTCCGGTCCGTCGCCTGAGCAGCGGCAAGGCGGACGGCCACGTTAAGAAGCTGGCCCACAAGCACAAGAAGAGCAGAGACGCCCGCAAGAGTGGAGAGGTGGTGAGCGGCTCGCAGAAGGACTCGGACGACAGCGCCGCCACGCCCCAGGACGAGACCGTGGAGGAGGTGTGTGTGTGTGTTTGTGTGTGTGTGTGTTTTTGTGTGTGTGTTTGTGTGTGTGTGTGTGTTTTTGTGTGTTTGTGAGTGTGTGTGTGTTTGTAAGTGTTCTGTTCCGTCTTTATTTCTTTCTGATTCCTTTTCTATTTCTCACTTTCAACAATGATTGTTTTGTGTGTGTGTTTGTTTGTGTGTGTGTGTGTGTGTGTGCGTCTGTGTGTGCGTGACAGAGGGTGCGTAACGAGGGTCTATCCAGCGGGACGCTGTCCAAGTCCAGCTCATCAGGGATGCAGAGCTGCGGGGAGGAGGAGGGCGAGGAGGGGGCCGATTCGGTGCCCCTGCCCCCACCGATGGCCATCCAGCAGCACAGCCTACTGCAGCCCGACGCACAGGACGACAAGGTGAGGGGGGGCCAGGGGAGGGGGTCTCCAGGGTCCTGATGGTTGGGGGGGGGATGATCCAACCATCTCCAAAAACATAGCACTATAGAACCATGCATGTTGGTGACACAAGACCCCCACACACAAGACCCCCCCCATACAAGACCCCCACACACAAAACCCCCACACAAGACCCCCACACGAGACCCCCACACACAAGACCCCCACACACAAGACCCCCACACAGTCAGGATGGGGCTGTGTGAGCAGCCCTTTGAAGCCCTCTTCATCACCCTCCAGCAGGGTAGAAGACCCTCGTCTTCCTCAGGATGAACTCTCTCCTCAGATGTGGGCCACTTTCCCGCTCTTTATTCAGCTTCCACACTTCTGATTCCAGAAACTTCAGGAACTTTCTAGAGTTAATTCCTGAGATAGCATTTCTGGAGTGACTTTACCTCATGCATAGCATAGCATTATTATTATTATGATTTCCTTCCTTAAAACATTTTTAGAAAGAGAAAAATAAATCCTGGCAATGAAATGCGTCAAAGTACCAGAAAAGTCAACCTTATCTCACAGCGGACGTTTTCCTGACACTAATTTCTGTTTCTCTTTTGTTTTTCTGTTCCTGAATGTTTATCGTTTGCTGTTTCTCACATCGTTTTAGCATTACCTTGATTTATGTCCTGTCTTTGCTTTGTCTCAGTTTCCATATCTCTCCATCTGAAATCCCCCTCTTCTCTCCCTCCCTCGCTTCCCGGAAAAACCAAAAACCAAAACCAACCTCTCTCTCCTCTTCCGTTTGGCCGCCATCTTAGCTGTAGTTTCAAACACCCCGATTTTACTCTCCTGCTTTTTTAAATTATTAGAACTCATCCTAGTTCTCTCCCTTCTGAAGTAAAAGCTACTTTTCTAAACCCCCCCCCCCCCCCGCCCCTAAAGGAGTATAGCTTCCCTCCTTTAGCTCTCTTTTTCTCCCTCGCACACACAGCTCTTTATGGCTCACACACATCTCTCTCTCTCTCTCTCTCTCTCTCTCTCTCTCTCTCTCTCTTTCTCTCTCTCTCTCTCTCTCTCTCACATACACTTGTTCTCTGTTAGCGTCTGAGGGTCATCGAGCTAGTTGAGCCTCCACTCCTCCATCCCTCCTTACTTCTTTGAGTTGTGCATCCCTGGACCGCTCTCAGGCTACTGACCAGGCCGCTGAGCAGGCCACTGACCAGGCCACTGACCAGGCTACTGACCAGGCCACTGACCAGGCTACTGACCAGGCCCTCCCCAGCGAACACACAGGCTCACGTCTCTGACATAGCTGATGTCCGCTAGCTCTTCTCTCAGGGGTCATTAAGAGGTCAGCTTAGACGTCAGCCAGGCACAGTTTATTTTCCCTCCAATCAGACTGGTTCAGTGAAACTGGATGAACTTGCTTCCTGCTCAGAGTTTACCCCCCCCCCCCTCATAGGCCACCCTCCCCCACCTTACCTCCTCCCCTGCCCCCCTCACCCGTCCTCACCCAGTCCTACCCCCCCACACCCCTTTCCCTGTGTGCGTTACCCTCATTGCCCATGCAAGTAATTGGCACCTAAGCGCTGGCGAGGCCAGAAGGGTACACAGGCCACACCCACAGGCCACACCCACAGGCCACACCCTATATGGGGGAATGTCTGGATGGGCAGCACAGCAAGGGTGAGACTTCCTCCAACTCTTTACCTCTCTCTCTCTCTCTCTCTCTCTCTCTGTCTTTTGCTCGTCGGACTCTTTCTCTTTTTATTTGTCGTCCTCCCTTTCTTCGTAATTCTTTTTGCCTTTTGTCTTTCTTTTCTTCCCTCCCACCTCTCTCTCTCTCTCTCTCTCTCAGTCTCTGTCTTTTTCTCTCTTGCCCTTTCTCTCTGTCTCTCCCTCTCTTTCTCTCTCTGTCCTCTCTCTTGGTCTCTCTCTGTCTCTTTCTCTCTGTCTCTCCCTCTCTTTCTCTCTCTGTCTCTCCCTCTCTTTCTCTCTCTGTCTCTCTCTTGGTCTCTCTGTCTCTCCCTCTCTTTCTCTCTCTCTCTCTCTTGGTCTCTCTCTCTGTCTCTCCCTCTCTTTCTCTCTCTCTTTTGGTCTCTCTGTCTCTCCCTCTCTTTCTCTGGTCTCTCTCTGTCTCTCTCTCTGTCTCTCCCCTCTCTTTCTCTCTCTGTCTCTCCCTCTCTTTCTCTGGTCTCTCTCTGTCTCTCTCTCTGTCTCTCCCTCTCTTTCTCTCTCTCTCTGTCTCTCCCTCTCTTTCTCTGGTCTCTCTCTGTCTCTCTCTGTCTCTCCCTCTCTTTCTCTCTCTCTTGGTCTAACCCCCTTCTCTTTAGATGGTCATTCCACCTCCTCTCTCTGGTCTCTCCTCCCTAACTTCTGTCTTTGACACCTCCTCCTCCTCAGGCACCTTGGCAGTGTCCTGGTCTGAGCCTCACCCATCCTCCTCAGACACCGTGTGTAGGGACTGACCTCTGACCTCTTCCAATATACCTGCCCTTAAATCATTCCCATCATACACGCCTCCACTCTAGGGTTAACCTACATGTCAAATGATCAAACCTCGTTTCCTTTTCCTGATATCATTTTCATATGATTTGAAGTTTTCCCTTTCATTGGAACGACTTAAGCCATGCTTGTTTCTTGAACCTTGACCTTCGACCTTTGAAAGCTCCTGACAGCTAACAGCAGCTAACATCAGACAGGCGGTGCTGACACAACCAGCCAAACCCATCGCTCAACACACAACAGTCTAAACACACTAACAACAATAACAACAAACAACAATAACAACCAAACAACTAGATCTCTGAGAGGTGTGTCTCCCAGCAGCTCACCAGAGAAAACAATCAAAGCTAGAAAACCTGGAAGAGCTTATGAATTGAGAACTTAATGATCATATTCAACAACAACAACAACAAAAAATACATTAAAAAATGAACTTGTTATGAAGGTAAGTCAACTGCTTTCATAGGTCTGCACATGTTAACCGTCCAATCAGAGCCAGTGAGTGAACTCGGGCAGATTCAGCCGCACAAACTGAAGCCTGAAGCAGGAAGGACCATCTTTACCGGCTCAATCTGACTGGTGCAACAGCCCCCGGCTGAGGGTGCTCATTGGTGGAGCCTTGTCAGGTGACCCAGGTGGATGTCACTCTCTGACGCTCCTCTTTCTGTGTCCCTCCGTCCAGACCTCCTCTCGTCTGTCCATCCGTCCCTCCAGCTCCGAGACCCCCAGCGCCGCCGAGCTGGTGAACGCCATCGAGGAGCTGGTCAAAAGCAAAATGGCAAGAGCGCGCTGGCGCAACACACACACACACTCGTACACACACTCGTACACACACACTCGTACACACCATGTCACTCTCTAGTTTCAAAAATGGTACTCGTGATCCAATATGACGTTTTTTGCCCTACTTCTTCACCCCTCCCTCCCCCTCTCCCTCCCCCCTCTCTCCCTCCCTCCCCCCCTCTCTCCCTCTCTCTCCAGGCTCTGGAGGACAGGCCCAGCTCTCTGTCAGTGGAACAGGGAGACAGCAGCTCTCCCTCCTTCAACCCGTCCGACAACTCTCTCCTCTCCTCCTCCTCCCCCATCGACGAGATAGAGGAACGCAAGGCTGGCTTTCTGAAGAGACGCCAGTAGGTGTCACCACCGCCCATACACAACACCCCCCCCTCTCTCTCTCTCTCTCTCCCTCTCTCTCTGTCTCTCTCTCTCTCTTTTAATCCTGCTGTTTGTCGTTGTCAGTTATGTGCTGCTGGAGCTCGTGGAGACAGAGAGGGACTACGTCAGAGACCTGGGCCTGGTGGTAGAGGTACGTGTGTGTGTGTGTTGGCTGTGTCTGAGTGATTCCTCTGTGTGTGTGTGTGTGTGTGTGTGTGTGTGTGTGTGTGTGTGTGTGTGTGTGTGTGTGTGTGTGTGTGTGTGTGTGTGTGTGTGTGGGCTGTGTCTGATGGATTCCTCTGCGTGTGTGTGTGTGTTCCAGGGCTACATGAGCAGGATGAAAGAGGAGGGGGTTCCAGACGACATGAAGGGGAAAGACAAGATCGTCTTCGGAAACATCCATCAGATATTCGACTGGCATAGAGAGTATGAAGAGCACACACACTCTGTCACACACACACACGCTCACTCACCGACACACACACCTGTTTACATTTATTCCTTTAGCAGACGCTTTTATCCAAAGCGCTTTAGGATTTTGCTACTTTGTGGCTGTTGATCCTGGTGAATGCTTGAGGTGTGTGCTGTGTTCTTCTGTGTTAGCTTCTTCCTGGGAGAGTTGGAGAAGTGTGTGGATGATCCGGACCGGCTGGGCTGTCTTTTCGTCAAACAGGCAAGAGAACGCTGCTCCCTGTGCTGCAGCCTGGCCCCTGTAGCCAGCAGGGCCCCGCTCTGACCCCTGTGTGTGTGTGTGTGTCTGTGTGTATGTGTGTGTCTGTGTGTGTGTGTGTGTCCTGCAGGAGAGAAGGCTACACATGTACATTGTGTACTGTCAGAACAAGCCCAAGTCAGAACACATCGTCTCAGAATACATTGACACTTACTTCGAGGTACGGAGCTGTATCACATGACCTGTATCACATGACACGCATGCCTTCCGCAGACATAGCCGTACTGTTGCCGTGACGATTGACCTCCCCTGTTTTTCCCTCCGTCAGGACCTGAAGCAGAGACTGAATCACCGTCTGCAGATCACAGACCTGCTGATCAAGCCTGTCCAGAGGATCATGAAGTACCAGCTGCTGCTCAAGGTGCTGGTTCACTGCTGCTCCTGTCCTGAGGGGGGCGCCACAGCATCAGCTCATTCCATTTGTTTGTGTGTGTGTGTTCTATACCAGTGGTTCTCAACCCTGGTCCTCAGGGCCCACTGTCCTGCATGTTTTAGATGTTTTCCTGCTCCAACACACCTGATTCGTATGATTAGGTCCTTATAAAGCTCAGCAGAAGCCTGATAATGACCCTTTATTTGAATCAGGTGTGTGGGAAGGGGGAAACATCTAAAACATGCAGGACAGTGGGGCCTGAGGACCAGGGTTGAGAACCATATGCCATAGATATGCACTACACACAATTGTTCTAAATTAACTCTCTTTCCTTTAACTTTAGGATTTCCTGAAGTTCTCCAAAAAGGCTGGTCTGGAATCAGCAGAGTTGGATGTAAGCTGTAACCTTCTGTCCTCTAGTCCAGTGGCTCCAACTTCAGATGTTGTTATTAGCTCCAACAAGACTTATTTAACCTGATTTAACAAATCCCCCCCCCCCTACAGAAAGCCGTCGAGGTCATGTGCATCGTGCCCAAACGCTGCAACGACATGATGAACGTGGGCCGGCTCCAAGGATTCGATGTAAGAACTACATCCAGGCGCGATAAAGCGATCCCAGATTTCTCCGAGCAAACCTCCATTCACCGAGCCTCTCCATCCTCCATCCCCCGTCTGTCTGCCTTGTGTCTCGCTCCCTGCAGGGTAAGATCGTGGCCCAGGGTCGCCTGCTGCTCCAGGACACCTTCCTGGTGCTGGACCCGGAGGGCAGCGTTCTGGGGAGGATGAAGGAGAGGAGGGTCTTCCTCTTCGAGCAGATGGTGATCTTCAGCGAGCCCCTGGACAAGAAGAAGGGCTTCTCCATGCCTGGCTTCCTGTATAAGAACAGCATCAAGGTGAGGGGCGGAGCCACGTCATGTTTCTCCTGGTCAGCCATGCTGGCTCGTTCAGCTGAGCTAAGGAGATGATGCTGATGTCACTGTGTCAATCACACCCTCCCTCCCTCCCTCCCTCCCTCCCTCCCTCCCTCCCCCCTGTGTAGGTCAGCTGTCTTGGCCTGGAGGAGGGTGTGGACAGTGATCCCTGTACGTTCACCCTGACCTCTCGCTCGACCAATAGCAGCACAGAGACCTTTGTGCTGCACTCGTCCCACCCGGGGGTGCGTCAGGTGTGGACCCTGCAGATCAGCCAGATCCTGGAGAGCCAGCACAACTTCCTCAACGGTAACACTAGCACACACACACACACGTGCACTCACACACACACCTTGAGTGAGTTGGACTGGTTAAGGTCCAGTTCTATGGGCGTGTTATGAAGATACAACACTGCTTGTAATAGGGCTAGATATATTTGAGATGGATTTTCATGAATGCTGCGTCTCTGATCCACTCCAGCTCTGACGTCCCCCATCGAGTACCAGAGGAACCATGTAGGGGCCAGCGGCGGGGTCTGCGTGCCCGGCACAGCGTCTCCAGCTGGGGGCAGCGGAGTCCCCGGCGTGGCTCCTGGAGTAGCGGGCCCCCAGGGGGGCTCCATCCCTGTCCCTCAGGGGGGCTCTCGCTCACGGCCCTCCCGGATCCCCCAGCCCTCCCGCCTGCCCCAGCCCCTTCGCCACCAGCCCAGGGGGCCCTGATCCTGAGGGCCCCCAACAAGATGTCAGGTAAGATCCCTCCTATCTGATGAAGCAGTGTTAGTGTTAGATAAAAGTCCTCTTTCCCTCCTCTGAGGTTTTGATCACTTGTGATTCAGGTTTGTCCCCTCGCCCAGTCCCTCCCCCCATGCTCCCAGCTACAGCCCCGGCTGAACCCACCGACCAGGCTCCCGGGGTGGGGAAGGGCCAGAGGGGGGTGAGGGTCCAGGGGGGGAGCCCCCAGGGCAAGCGCCCCAGCCTGGCTACAGACGACCAGACACAGCCCCCGGCCCCCGCGTCCCCCGTTCCTACCGTGGCCCCTATCCCCCGCGCCACTGTGGGTCCTCTCCCCATCCCCACCACGCCCAAACCTCGGCCCGGAGCCACCGTCTCCCCCATGGCCTCCCCCCCTGGCCACGCCTGCTTTTGGCAAGGAGGCTCTTTCTCTCCCCCCCTCCAAGCCCAGGCCCCAAATCTGGCTTGGGCTCCTCATTCTGGAGCTCCATGCCCAGTTCCCCAGCCAGCCGGCCCTGGCTCCTTCACCTTCCCCGGGGAGAGCGGGGACAGTCCCGCCCGACAGAACCACACCCAGGCTGGGTCAGGCTCGGGGTCAGGGCCGGCCTCTCAAACTCACAGACACTCCACGCACAGCAAGGAGGCCGACCGCATGAGCACGTGCTCGTCCACCAGCGAGCAGTCCATCCAGTCCACCCAGAGTAACGGGGTAAGACAACTACCCGCAGTCCAGGCTTTAGTGCGGCCTAGTCCTGCTTCTTCGGCTCACTAATCCCAGTGTCAGTAGGCCTGTTCTGTCAGTCTGGTCAGAGCTACTAATCCCCCTCCAACTGCACACATCTCTGTCTCTGCAGCTTCTAACAGCTCTAATAAACCTTACTGGAGATTTTTACTCTTTAGAACTCTGAATGAAATGCGCCTCGATCTGCAGCTAAAGGACTTCTTCTTCCTCTTAACAATGCTTGTACTAACTCTGTGATCTTCCTTCACCCAAATCTGGTCGCCCACCGCGACGCTTCTGTAGCAGCTAGCGTTTCGACGTTTGTGGTCTCGGCTACAAGCGCTCTGAACTCTGACCCCCCCCCCCCCCCCCCCCCCACCCCCCCTCGCCTCCCTCGCCTTTCTGTTAGATGAAAACCACGTGACGCTCATTTCCGTGTGAATGTCTCCCTCCATCTTTCTTCTGCTTGTCTTCATCCTCGGTCACTCTCTGAGGAAGAAGGCTCCTCCTTATCTCTGCTCTCCTTCTGTCACTAGAGGATGGATGGATGAGCTGATGGAAGGAATAGATGGGCAGATGGATGGATGACTTAATCGATGGACGGATGAGATATGACTGGGTGCTAGGCTGTTCCTGTGCTCTATCTGCTTCCTGTCAGTCCTCCCAGCCTCTCTCTGTGCTGCTAGAGAAGCCATGATGAGAGTTCATCAGTGACAGCTTCCTCTGTGACTGGCATGGCATCTTGGGAAATAACGGTTGACCCATAAAGTGTAAACCAAGCGTTTGTGTGTGTGTTTGTGTGTGCGCCCGCCCGCTCGTATCTATAACTGGAGATTAACCTCAACATACAATGACCTCCCCCCTCCCTCCCCCCTCTCCCCTCCCCTCCCCCTCTCCCCCTTCCCTCAGAGTGAAAGCAGCAGCAGCAGTAGTGTATCCACCATGTTGGTGACGCAGGACTACGTGGCGTTGAAGGAGGATGAGATCAGCGTGCTCCAGGGGGAGGTGGTCCAGATCCTGGCCAGCAACCAGCAGAACATGTTCCTGGTGTTCCGTGCTGCCACTGAGCAGGGCCCTGCCGCCGAGGGCTGGATCCCCGGCTACGTTCTGGGACACACCTCGGCCATCATCCCCGACTGTCCCGACGGAACCATCAGGTAGGAGGCTGGGTTTACCTCCCCCTTCTGGGGGGGGGGAGGCTGGGTTTACCTCCCCCTTCTGGTGGGGGGGGAGGCTGGGTTTACCTCCCCCTTCTGGGGGGGGAGGCTAGGTTTACCTCCCACTTCTGGTGAGGGGGGAGGCTGGGTTTACCTCCCCCTTCTGGTGAGGGGGGAGGCTGGGTTTACCTCCCCCCTTCTGGGGGGGGGGGGGGGCTGGGTTTACCTCCCCCTTCTGGTGGGGGGGGGAGGCTGGGTTTACCCTCCCCCTTCTGGTGAGGGGGGGGAGGCTGGGTTTACCTCCCCCCCTTCTGGTGAGGGGGGGAGGCTGGGTTTACCTCCCCCTTCTTGGGGGGGGGGGGGGGGCTGGGTTTACCTCCCCCTTCTGGGGGGGGGGGGAGGCTGGGTTTACCCTCCCCCTTCTGGTGGGGGGGGAGGCTGGGTTTACCTCCCCCTTCTGGTGAGGGGGGAGGCTGGGTTTACCTCCCCCTTCTGGTGGGGGGGGGAGGCTGGGTTTACCTCCCCCTTCTGGTGGGGGGGGGAGGCTGGGTTTTACCTCCCCCTTCTGGTGGGGGGGGAGGCTGGGTTTACCTCCCCCCTTCTGGTGAGGGGGGGAGGCTGGGTTTACCTCCCCCTTCTGGTGAGGGGGGAGGCTGGGTTTACCTCCCCCTTCTGGGGGGGGGGGGCTGGGTTACCTCCCCTTCTGGGGGGGGGGCTGGGTTTACCTCCCCCTTCTGGGGGGGGGGGCTGGGTTTACCTCCCCCTTCTGGTGAGGGGGGAGGCTGGGTTTACCTCCCCCTTCTGGTGAGGGGGGAGGCTGGGTTTACCTCCCCCTTCTGGTGAGGGGGGGCGGGGGGGGGGGGGGGCACAACTATGGTTGAACCCAGAACGTTGGGAAAAAAATCTAGAACAAATGAGAATGATGTCACCGTATCAGAGGCGGTGTTAAATGTTGGATAAAGACTGCATGCTAACGAGCTCGACAAAAGCCGTTGTGGGAAAACCTACTGTGACACGTAAACACAACGCCCCCCCCCCCCCCCCCCAAAAAAAAATCACCAACCCATATTTGGCAACACCACTGCACAACCCAGGTCACCTTTGACCTTTCGTGACCCTGCTCTGTCGAAGCAGGAAGTCGTCGTCCTGGCATACATCCCTGCGCATCCGCAAGAAGTCTGAGAAGAAGGACAAGGATGGGAAGAAGGACGCCAAGCTGGAGAACGGTTACAGGAAGTCCAGAGATGGCTTACCCAATAAGGTTTCAGTAAAGGTGAGTCTTCCTGATTGTACCAGCCAATAATTTGAAGGATGTTGTACTTTGTAGTCTTAACTTGGTCTGCGCTTCTTTTCCAGCTTCTAAACCCAAACTACATCTATGATGGTAGGTGTTTCAACCTGTCTGCATCCAGCTCACATTCACACTCAATACTTATTAGATTAGACAACAATAATAACTTGTAATTCTATAGTACCATTCACACAGCCAAGGATAGTATTGAGTCAAGTAGAGAAATACATGTAAAAATGAAATGCGTAAACAGAGACGTAGACATTTCCACTGTAGTCCGATGTAGTCATCATAACTTGATCTCACTTGACCTCTGACCCCTGTTCTTCAGTGGCCCCGGAGTTCCTGCTGCCCCTGAGCGATGTGACGTGTGACAGTGGAGAGAGCGCCACCCTCAGGTGTAAGGTGTGTGGGAGGCCCAGAGCCACGGTCATCTGGAGAGGACCCAACCAGAGCAGCCTGACCAATAATGGACACTTCAGCATCGCCTACAGGTACACACACTTTGTCTCTTTCTCTCTCACACACATACACACACCACACACACACACACACACACACACACACACACACAAGAAACAACTGACTGGCAATCCTCTTTTGCACCTGCGGTCCTCATCTTAACATGTTTGTGTGTGTGTGTGTGTGTGTGTGTGACAGTGAGACAGGCGAAGCGACCCTGCGTATAGTGGGCGTGGCCTCTGAGGATGACGGCATTTACACCTGCGTTGCCACCAACGACCTAGGCAGCGTGACATCATCAGCCAGCCTCAGAGTATTAGGTAAGACGCACACACACACACACGTGCACATATAACAAACACCTGGTGTAGCCCAGCCTTATCATGTCGTGTGTGTGTGTGTGTGTGTCCCAGCTGTGTCCAGTGATGGGGTCAGGGTGAGCTGGAAGGACAACTTTGATGCTCACTACACTGAGGTGTCTGAACTGGGCAGGTAACTGTCTACACACACCAGGATCAGGTGGAACTGATGTTGTGTGATGATGTGAGTGACGATGCGGTCCTCTGTCCAGGGGGCGCTTCTCTGTGGTCAAGCGTTGTGACCACGTGGGGACCAGGCGCACCGTGGCGGTCAAGCTGGTCAACAAGAAGCTGATGAGGAGGGACCAGGTGAGCCAGGAGGTCAGCCTGCTCCAGAGGCTCCAGCACACACACCTGGTCAGCCTCACAGACACCTACGAGACGTCCAGCAGCTACGCTCTGGTTCTGGACATGTGAGTGCACACACACACCACACACACACACCACACACACACACACACACACACACCACACACCACACACACACACACCGCACACACACACCACACACACACACACACCACACACACCGCACACACACACACACCGCACACACACACCGCACACACACACACACCACACAGCCGATGACTCTTGATAGTTGTCCGAGTACCAAACAACACCTTGACGCGTGTGTGTGTGTGTGTGTGTGTGTGTGTGTGTGCATGCGTGCGCAGGGTCGATCAGGGTCGTCTCCTTGACTACGTGGTGAGCTGGGGCAGCCTCACTGAGGAGAAGGTGGCTTGTTACCTGCGGGATGTTCTAGAAGCTCTACATTACCTTCACAACTGCAGAGTGGTCCACCTGGATGTAAAGGTAAGCTGCTCAGAAGGAGGGTTAAAAAGGATCTTTAACGAACTGTCAGCGATTCTGAGGTACAAGCTGTCGACCAAATAAGAGATAGCATTTCTGCATCCCTCTTGAAAAACACACGACACACTCTGACCCCCCCCCCCCCCCCTCCTCCCACCCCCCTCCTCAGCCTGAGAACCTTCTAGTGGCCCACACCTCTACCGGCCAGCCTACAGTCAAGCTAACTGACTTTGGGGATGCGGTCCAGCTCAACAGTGCCCACTACGTGCACCCTCTCCTGGGCAGCCCTGAGTTCGCCTCCCCTGAGCTGGTTCTGGGGGAACCCGTGTCCCTGACCTCCGACCTGTGGAGCCTGGGGGTGGTCACCTACGTGCTGCTGAGCGGGGCCTCGCCCTTCCTGGACGAGAGCACCGAGGAGACCTGCCTGAACATCTGCCGGCTGGACTTCAGCTTCCCCCGGGACTACTTCCAGGGCGTGAGCCAGGCAGCCCGGGACTTTGTATGCCTGCTGCTGAGGAGCGACCCGGGCAGACGCCCGCTGGCTGGGCTCTGCCTCCAGGAGCCCTGGGTCCAGGCAGGGGCCGGGGGGGACGGCTTCCTGGACACGTCCCGCCTCGTGTCCTTCATCGACCGCAGGAAACACCAGACAGACGCCAGGCCCATCGGAGGGGTACGAAGCTTCCTGCAGAGCCGTCTCCAGCCTCGAGTCTGAGGGCTGCACCGCAGGACGACCAATCCCATACCAAGAACCCCCCCCCCTCTTCTGCCCTCTGTTCCCAGGCTGTGGGGGGAGAGCAGAGTGTGTCTGATGCCTTCAGCTGGAGGGGGGAGGGAGGGGGAGTCTGCTGGTTTGGAATTGGTCACCTGAAGACGAGATGGAGAAAGAACAAAGAAATCATTAAATTCTGAAGTGTGCTGATCTCATCCTCTTCCACAGACAGTGTGGAGAATTAATCATGTAGTCCTTTCACCAATGGTAGGGCCTGCTTCAGGTCCTCAGCCAATCTGAGCACTGGAAGAAAAACAGTCCTCAGCCAATCAACACAAGGATGGTATGTCCTTACCAGGCTACTGCTGCTTGCTGGTTTCAACTCAAAATTTTGTACAAGGGGGGAGGAGGGGGGGTAAGGGGAGGGGTGGGGGAGCTAAAACGGTCCAAGTGGATCTCTTCTTACCGAGCGTCAGTCGATCAACAGAACCTCCTGATGGAGGCAGACAGAACTGCACAAAGGAGCAGAGATTTCAGGAGGAAGCGATGCAGAAAGAGCTCGCGTTAGCAACGCCACCGAGCGGTTCCTGTTCCTGTCGTTGCTACGGAGAGCGAGACATTCAGTTTCAGACCTTTTACACGATGTTACTCAAAAGACTTTTGAGAAACTCCCCTTTCTTAAAGATGCTATGTAAAGGATACATGATGATGTCCATAACTTTTCAAAGACACGTTTGGGAAATAAAATCAAATAATAAAAAAAAAATAATGAATAAAAAAAATACGATTTGAGGAAATCCTCGTCAGTTGAGAGTTGCTGTGCTACGTTGGAGCTGTTGGAACCATATTCTGGAGATCCGCTTCCAGTAAGAGTTCCTTAAAGAAGTTGAGACATTTTTACAAATCCGATCAGAGCTTTTTGATTGCTGCGCTCATGTACCTAGCTCTAATCTTAAGAAACCATGACAACAATGTTGCAAGTAACATTACAGATTCTAACTGCTGCACCGTCTGATCTCTTAAAACAAACAATAGACAAATAATTCATTGTTGCTTTTACCAGAACAAATTGTGTCGTGCAGAATTAAGATGTTTAAGCCTTACTTTGTATATAGACTCAAACTGCCTTTGTTCCTCATGTTCAAAATGGCTGCCTACTTTATTGACGTCATCGGAGGCGGGACAAAGGAATTGTGCCGATGTAAATGTTGATGGTCACAGGGGGCACCGGAACCCTGAGTGACAGCAGAGACAGCCAATCAAAGGCTGGAGAAAACGAGGAAGACAGGAAACTGTAAATGCACTCACTGTATGTTATGTTTCTGATTCTTATCATGTGCAATGTTGCGGCTTTAACATTTTATGCAACTATTTATGAAGACATCTGTTGTATCTGTAATAAATATAGAGAAAAAGCATGTACTTGGTACTGCAACATCTGCTGGTAGTGGTGTTTATTTGACCTTTGACCTTATTGGAGTATTATTGACTTCCCAGGTAAATGTTTGGGCTCTGAAGTCACCTGGCACTTATGACTAGATATTTGATTTGTCACTTTTTCTGATTTGTTCTCTATGTACAGTAGTAACTGTTATACCAAAGTTGTTTCAGCTTCACTTAGGCTATTGTTTGACATTTCACTTTATTAAGTTAAACATATTATACATGTTTTAACCTTGTTATGGGATGTTTACACTTGTTTTACTAGGCTTTATGTTTTATGTGTGAGAACAGTGTTGCCAGCTTTACTTTAGATCAGTGGTGTCAGACTCGTGCCATTGAGGGCCAAGAGGGGGCAGGTTTTCACGTCAATCAAGCCACTACACACCAGCTGATTTCACTAAGTAGAGAAGCTCGTTAGTGACATCAGCTGGTGTAGTGCTTGGTTAACACCCGCACCCTATTGGCCCCTCGATGGCACGGGTCTGACACCCCTGCTTTATACTATCAAACACACCCATGGTTAGATTCTCTAAAATCACAAGGGTGTTCTTCCTGTGTCCTGAAATAGTGGCATAGTTTCCTGGCATTTAAAAAATATATCGCTGTTATCTTTTAGCGTTCGTTAATTGAATTCATAACCACATCGATTGTTAACTGTAAATATGTATTGCTTATTGTAGGTGTTTGATGATTTGGCTGATGCATCGTTTCGACCATTTAATCATCACAAAAATGACTGAAATTCCACAAACTGCACTCAACTTAGTGTCTCCTCACAAGCTCACTACATAAGGGTAATGTGGCGTTATTATAGGTCGACTCCAGCTGATGCTGTTACTCATCAACACAGAGGGAAAAGACAGACATTTAATACTTGTCATTTTCAGAACGATGAGAAGGATGTGTTTATGTTGAGGAGTCGCCCATGGGCCGCTGCCATGGTAATACAATTACATCAGACTAGAATGTACTGTTGAACTGTTCTGGGGAGTTTTGCAGCAAAGCCAGAAGAAGACAATGCTGCCAAACAGGCTGGGGTTACCAGAGAAGAAGAAGGATGTTAGGACAACCCTGTACAGTCCCAAATCATGCTTTTTGTATTTATTTGTAATTTAATATCTGTAAAGTTGTACAAACCACATCAAATCAAGCAAACTTTGGGTCATGTTTGTCAGTCATATAATGTCGTTTTTCTCATCATTGTCTTGTCCATGTCTCTGTCCCCACTGCATCATATTTTATACAAATGTATAATTGTTTACCGTGCTTTTATTAATTTTGGCTTTTTTTTCTTATTTTTTATCTTTGCATGTAGATTCTTTTGTACAGACTATAATCATCCAAGTGATTTTCTGTAAATATTTTCATTATTTTGCCATCAGTTACTTAAAAAATAAACTTCCTGAACGTATAACAATATTTTTCGGATTTGTTTGTATTGTTTTGTATTACTAACAGAAAAGATTTCAAGTGCATTGTGATAAAGTGCACGGAGGGTAAGATATTCCTCTGTGGCTCAGTGGGTAAGCATGTTGTCGTTAAGTCTGAAAGCCATTTCAGAGTTTGTGGTTCAAGTCTTGCTCAGATCAATTGCTATGTGTGTCAAATCCCCGTTAGTTTATTTAAATAAAATAATTTTCTGTGGCTCAGTGGGCAGACATGTGTAAGGCCAGATCTGGTAACCTTGGTTTAAATCTCACTCAAATCAATTAATTTAACAGCAATAGATTTAACAGCAATAGATAGGTTTTTTAGCAGGGTGGTGGGTGGCAACCCAGGTTCAAATCCAGCACAAGGCACAGTGGTAAATGCCTAAACCAATCTGTGCTTTAAAACATTACAAGGAAACAACTGGGATTCAAACCCCCAACCTTGTGTTTAAGAGGCAGCATCTTACCTCACTGAGCCAACTCCAGGATCACACTTAACTCGACTTTTGTCTGCTGTTAATGTTCGAGTCATTCAGATCACCACCTTTATTTACTTGTCACCAAGTCATCAATTTATACTCAACATTTCTACCCTGTGTGCACTTTGATGATTGACAATAACATTTTAATATAATTGATATCACCATGGGCGTCGTTAGCCCTGTTTTAGGGGGGCTGAAGCCCCCCCTAAATGTTCTTCAGCCCCCCTAAATAATTATCGGGATTATTATCGGGCCGCCGAAGAAACACGATAATTAATAGCAATATTTTATTTCGAAAAATTACCGGATGCTCTCGGTTAAATGTCGGTCACTTGAGCGTCAAAAATGTAACACACAAGTTCGAAAAACGAGTGAAAAACGGATGTCTATGGGAATCGCTGGCTCGCATCGGACTGCGGTGCGACTACCACCCCCCCCCCCCCCCCCCCCCCCCCCCCCCCGTCGAATGCCAGGGGCTAAGCCCCCCCTTTCTTTCAATCCTAGAAACGTCCCTGGATATCACGATCAAATCCCCGACGCACATCGACCACAGTAAATTAAAGTCAGATGTACAGCGCCCTCTAGTGGTCACTACTGCTACTGAAATGCTGTTGTATAAATCATGCAAACATGCATTTGCATGTGATGCATAAACTACTTAAACTTAAATGTATTTAAGTTTATAATATCTTTAGGTTTTGAGACAACCGATATTGTATTATAATTTAATATTAAATACAGTATAATATATTTTGTTTTGTATGTCCTGATTGTATACTATGGTAAAATGTATAGTTCTAATTCCTCAAATGTTTTTGTAGCAACAGTAATGTAGTTCTTAGCTCAATTCCCTCACACATAATATGTTGTAAAGTGGAACTGTGTAGCAGCAAGGAAGATTACTCCTGGCCCACCTTGAGTATACAATAGCCCCAGAGTCGCTCTGTCATCCAGGCAGATTAGCCACTCACCTACAGGCCAGATTATTCTACTTTGACAGGCCTAATCCCCCACGTGCCAAACAAGGCCACATCACGTCTCACCACAGAGGCGCAATTTAATCCCAATCTGAGAGACAAAGAGAGACTATTTGGCACAGTGTACGAGGATTATTGATAGCTATCCCAAATATAGGATATAAATAGCAGATATAAAATATAGCTGCAAGCAGCGATGGTGGATTCCTCCTAGAAAAATGTATGAAATTGATATGTAATTCAAAATGCAATCTGCATGTTTGGTGTGAATACATCCAAGACTGTAGTGCCCCCTGTGCTGTAACGGACAAAGGATTGTGAACATAAAAAATCCTATTGATAACTTTTGTAAGGGTTGATCATCTGACAATGATAACTGCCAATCCTGGAGAAGATTGGACAAAAGTTGTAGGAGTAGTAGCGAAGGAAGGAGGACGGAGGAATCCTAATAACCACAAAAACACCAGTGATGTATAGCAATGTTATCTTTTATTCTGATTTCCAATAAACAGAGAATATATCAGTCCCTTATTTGTACAAAAATACCTGAACAGGATACAATTTAAGATCCATAAGCCATTCAGACATTTACATAATGAAGCAAAGCTCTTTGAACACAGGGGCTGGTCTTGCCAAAACAGATAAATGTCATTTCTACTGTATCACTCCCTGAAATAGGCCCTCTGTTCGAAACAAATGCATTTGAGTGGCCCAATTCTCACTCGAGAATAATCCTTGCAACTTGAAAGCTTCGCTTGTATTGCGACATGCAAATCAAAACCGATGTGACATAAGTTCAAGTTGTGTGCAAAACTTCGATTCAGGATGTATTCCAGTATATTCTGATGGATCCACACAGCTGCTGTGATTTAACTAAAGGACGGGCATCACCCAAGTTTGGTCGGCCAGTATAACGTCCAAACTCAGAAAATAGGCACCTGTTGCAATCTTAGGCTTGTTTATACCGGTATCAGAGTAAATGCAGAAACAACAAACCTATTGGTGGTGGGCTTACAACTGCACTGCTGAATCAGAATGCAAAGCTAGCAGTGAAAATGCTTCAGACCTCTTCAACCATCTGAAACAGAGTAACACCTCCTCCACTGCTGTGTGGTTCCTGGTCCAGGAGAGCAGTGGGCTTCAGACCTGTTGTCATAGCAACACCTTGCTCCCCCCCCCCCCCCGCCCCCCACCCCCCCCCCAACCCCCAGCACACCTCTGACAGTTCACCAGACCCCCGGTGATGAGGGGGTTAACAGCCCTGGTTTGGAAAGGGATCTGTGGATTCAGAAGCGATATGTGGACCAGGTGGATGGTTCAGGACCAGAGAGAAGGCTCACCCCTAAATGAATGAGGGCGATGAGCCAGATGTCGTCAACTCATAAGAGTTAGATCAAGTCTTACTGCCCACATTCTGAAAGCCTGGCAGCTTATATACTTTGATTCACACTAAGATTTTTGACGCACGCCAAAAGTCCAGTTATTGATCACTAAAAAATCTGCTTAATTTAATACTGTATATATCATGTTATATTCTTTTTCTTTATATAAAAAGGTCATTTTTGTGACAAAAAGAAAACATACAATGAAGTCAATGGACACAATCAAATCATGAAAAAAAAAGAGAAAAAAAGGACAAAATAAATCACTTCTTCATTTTAAACGGAGTAACGAGTAACACCCCACACATAGTGATCTGTGACCTAAATACAGTGTTAGATCTACAACATTTCCATAGTTTCACATACTTAAAAATAGATATATACTGGATATCCATACGATAGGACTTCTGTATAGGATTGCATTATAACACAGTGATTAGGAGAAGAGAACGGGGGGGGGGGGGGGGGGGGGGGGGGGGTGAGAGAGACAGAGAGAGAGAAAGAGAAACAAATAGAGAAAACCTAGAGGAAGGACAGTGGTTTTAAAGTCCTGAGTGAGCCTCGTAGAAGCAGAACCATGTTGATAACTCAGGCCAGGTCTGCCCCATCCTGACGCTGGTCTGCTGTCACTCTACAGAGACGGCCCACCTGCTTTCTCTGGTCCTAATCTGCCTCCAACAACTACAAGCAGAAGTTTAACCCTAGCGGTGTTACATGGTCTAACATCCCACCAGCACATTCAACAGAGAGTGATAATGTAGCTTACAGGCTGGACTGGGGGTGGGGGGGTGGGGGGGAAGGGGGGGGGGGTTCAAGCTTCATCCAATCCCTAGGGAGTCTGCGATGGCTGACTAAGGCCTGGTTGGTGGAGCAGGGAGCAGGTGAGCAGGGAGGGGGGGTCCTGATTGACCTGCACGGGTACTGCCCTGTGGCATGTGAGTGACAGGGAGAGCTGTGTCAGGCAGCCAGCGCCCTGCTGCTAACCCTATTTACCGTAAATCTGGCCGGAGCAGGGGGAGGGGTTTAAACCTGGCATGGGAGGAGGGGGGGGGGGGGTGGAGGGGGGGGGACGGTAAATCTGATGAAAGCCTTGAGCATGTATTATGTCACGCCTGCTTGGATGCAATGCTCACACGCCAGCATGAAGACACAGAGGGTGGAGAGGGGGTGGATGGGTGGGGGCAGTTGATTCCTCCTTGTGTCCTTCCATCCTTCCCTTGCCTCCTTTCCTATGCTGGAGAACTAAATCCTATGCTGGAAAAGCATCCTTCAGGACCACTGAATGCCTGCGAAGGTTGTTAGCATCGGGGACTGAAGAGGAAGGAAGAAAGAGAGGCGGGGCTTCTTAAGAGGGACTCTGGCAATGCTGCACGCTTTCTCCAATTTCTGAAATCTTCTACAAAAAAATGTATCGAACTGTAATGTGCATTTTAACATATATTGGGTGTTCACACATCACTCAAGGCTCAACTGATCACTTAAGGCTAGGAAGACTCTCTGGTCCCTGTCTGTTGCACAGTCAACTTAAGCTTATATCTTCAAGTCTTTTTTTTTTGATTCAACATAAATACAAATAGAAAAGATTTGGGGAGAGCTAGTGCTGGTTTGTTTTGTCTAGCGGTGGGACAGTGGTCAGCATTTACTCTTAAAGCCCAGTCTTTACATTCTCATCTCCAAACCCTTCACAAAACAACCAGTCACATCTCCAAACAAACATCATCTACAATGTGCAAGTAAGTGACCCTTCAAATTTACTTAAGGAATACTGAAGACAACATTCATGAACAGCATAACCGATTGTGATGAAAACCAGACTTAAAGAGTCCAAAATTGTCTCCTGGAACGTTCCAGCAGATTCCACTGGATTGCTTAGCTGGTATTTTTGTTTGCGTGTGTGTGTGTCTTCTTCTCTCTCTCTTTCTGTCTACGGATGTTCTGATGAGATCAGGCCAGGCTCTCTGCCCTGGACACAGAAGGCTGCGAATGGTGTTCCGCAAACGTTTCCAAAAGGGACAGCACGCACAACTGTGACTCATCCTGTCCCATGCCACTGTAATCCAATCAGAACTTGGGGGGGGGGGGGGGGGGGGGGGGGGAATTCTCACGTAGCCTCTCTAAGAGACGGATGGGGCCAGAAGAGAGGAAGAACGAGAGAGCAAAAAGAGGATGAGGAGCCTGTCAGCTTCATCCAGCTCAAGAGGGAAAAGGTGTCGGCTGTCGGCTTGGGAGTGCAAAACTAGTTCTGCATTGAATCAACAGTTATTAAAACAGCATTAAAAGGTCATCAAGTAATCAACTCGGCAAGAGAAGAGGGCCACACCGTTCTCGAAAGAAAAACCGGAACATTCTCCGTCCTCCCAGATTAAACCTGCCAAGAAACAATGTTCTAGGCTGTGGTTTCATTCTTTCACCTCTGTTTCACCTCAGTGGCCCTAAAGAGTCTCTTGTGAGATGGGGTGGGACAGGAATACACACTGCCCGGAGCTGGACAGGGCCCAGAACCCCCCCCCCCCCCTTCTCCCCCCACCGCCCCACCCCACACCCGCCCTCAGGCAAACGTCAAGCTTTGCTAGGAGATCACGGCAGATTATCCAGACTGGACTGCACAGCTTGACAGAGGACGAGCATCGTCAGCAACGGCTGCCACCTTGAAGCAACGTTCATCCTGATGTTCAACAAAGAAGTCTATGTGGGGTGGAGGAGGGAGGGGGGGGGGGGCACGGTAAGGAGTTGGGGTGGGTGTGGTGTGGCGGGGGGGCACCATAGCTTATTGGACACAAATATGGAGTCACAAGACAGGGGTGGGAATGAGGGAGGGGGGTAGGGGGGGTAGGAGTCTGGTGGTCCACTACACACGCCAGCTGGCCAGTTGGGGTTTGTCCGTGTGTCCGTCAGGTCTGTGTGAGGTGGGAGGAAGAGAGAGGGGGGAGATGGGTGAGCAGGTGGGGGGGGGGGAGGTTCAAGGGTGAGAGGTCACAAGGCCACGGCGGTACAGGGATGTTTGAGCTTGCAGGGCAGAACGCCTCTGTTGAGCTGGTAGAAGTCCACCAGGTGGATCAGGTCCGTGAACTTGGTGGCACCGTCGTCAAGGCTGAAGAACATCTGACCGTCTTCTTCGCACTGTGGAGGACGAGCAGAGGGAGAACAACCACGGTGAGGACGAGCAGAGGGAGAACAACCACGGTGAGGACGAGCAGAGGGAGAACAACCATGGTGAGGACGAGCAGAGGGAGAACAACCACGGTGAGGGACGAGCAGAGGGAGAACAACCACGGTGAGGACGAGCAGAGGGAGAACAACCACGGTGAGGACGACAGGAAGACGGATGCAGGACACACAACAAGAGGAGCAAGACGGGGGGGGGGGGGGGGGGGCTGACGTACCGGTAGGATCTGGAAGTGTTTGATCTTTTGGTGATGGCACAGGGTGAGGACGAAGGCCTTGGGGTTACTCTGACTGTCCCGCAACAAGAAGAGCCTGGCAGACAGAGGAACCAGAAGCCATGTTTATAGAACGTTCTAGAACATGACGGAATGGCTGGAGGGATGGATGGATGGATGGGAAGGTTCCTACCCATCAACTTGGCCTTGCTGCATGATCATCTTGTGAGACTCTTCCCTCATGATGCGCCCATGGAACCACAGCTGTGTTCTGTGGATCACTGAGACACCAGATGTGGAAACATCGTTTAGTGAAACTAAACATGGACTCCATGTTTTCCACAACCTAAACCACGTCTGGAGCAGTGTGTGGAGCGTGTCTGTACCTGTGCTCAGGGCGGAGGGGTGCAGAGGGCTGGGGCTTCCCAGGACATTCATACGTTGACTTCGCTTCTGAGGGGTGGAAAAGACGTCATGTTAGAACCTTGCTGAGGATGCACAGAGGCGAGCTAAGATGGTCACTGCTTCTAGAACTTCGGTTCTACCCCTGTCCATCTGTCTCTGAGGTTCCACTCCTTTCTCTCCTCTTCATTCTCCGTCGCTCTCAAGTGTTTGTTATATCAGGTCAGCTGTTTTCTCTCTTCTTTCCCTCCTATTCCTCCTCCTCCTCCCCCAGGTCTCCCCCTCTTCCTCCACCTCTCTGCCCTTCCACAAACCCTTCCTCCTCCTCCCCCAGGTCTCCCCCTCTTCCTCCACCCACCTCCCCTTCCTCCCTCTCCTCACCCTCCAGGTTTGCCCCTCCTCCATAGCGGCACTCTGGGCCTCCACTGGATTATCGATGACACGCCCCGTCCTTCCGGAGAAGTCCATGGCCACCAGGGAGTTCTCTGACACGCTTCGCTGAGGGAACAACAACCCCAGTCACAATCACTCACAAGCCCTCAGGGCAGCCTGCCCTTTCAAACACCCACACACACACACGTTGTGTTTGTGTGTGTAGTATAACAATGAATCATTCTGTAAATGTTACTACTCAATGACCCTAAAGGTGTTAAGTTAGGATGTTCTTTTGGATGTGGAACACTGTTTTAATCACAGCTCAACCTGAATGTGTACAGTCCAAAGTGTCAAATATGTCTGAACCCTGACTAAATCCTCTCTTCAGTGGAGTTGAAACTCCAGAATGATTAAATGTTAATTTCTGCAGCATATTACAAATCCGTCGTAAGCTAAATTGCTGCATAAAAGCTTGTGCGAGTTGAGCGTGGTAGAATGTAGGTTTTTGGCACGTAGTTAAAGAGGGTCGTTGATCCATTTAAGTCTACGATCAACAAACACATGGACTATAAAATTAACTGTAAACACACTAGGATTAACACTTTATTCACACGGAATACAATTCCCTGGTGCGTTTACGACATGGAAGGGAGGACAAATCCTTACCACAGGAGTAGAGAAGTGTGACAGCGGAGCTTTTCTCTGCTGGGGCAGCTTGTAGTTCTGATACAGTAAGATACCATACTGGAAAAACAGAACACATTCATCCACATGAAGCCTTCAACAGGAACAGCTGAATGAGCAGAGTAAGCAGTGTTCACTGAGGTAGTGTGTGTGTGTGTGTGTGTGTGTGTGTGTGTGTGTGCTGTCATAAAGAGGGTGTACTGTACCTTTAGCAGTCTGAATGCTGTCATCCAGCAGGTTCTACTCTGTTCATCTTCTGCACACAGCATCTTCAGCTCCTTGCACTCACTCCTCACCTTGCTGGGCTGTCAATCAAGCAAACCCAACTAACATAAACGGATGGAAAATGACCCCCCAGTACCCCAGACACCTTCTTAACTGGAGCTTCATGTAACCTTCTGCCCCACGCAAAAATCCATTCAGTCACCCAAATCCCCCCATACAAACCCTCCAATTCAATCCTGCCCAGTCACCCCAGCTGACCAGCCCTGACATGGCCAGGTGTGTGTACGTGTGTAAGTGTGTGCCTGTACCTACCCATGTGTGTTTGTGTGTGTGTGTGTGTGTGTGTACATGTGGAGCCAGATTCCCTGTCCCTATCCTGGCTTATCCTACTGGGCTTATCCAGATAACCAGGTGACCCTCTTGGGATCGACCCCGGGGTGGGACAGGGTATCTGATCTGTTGCCTGCTGAGTGGCCTAGCCCCCCCTAGCCCTCCCCCGCCCCCCCTAGCCCCCCCTAGCCCTCCCCCGCCCCCTAGCCCCCCCCTAGCCCTCCCCCGCCCCCTAGCCCCCCCTAGCCCTCCCCCCGCCCCCTACTCTCCCCCATGGCTTTGCAATGGATTCCACTAAAAGCACAAGAAGTACTTCTGTGCCCCCGGTCAGCAGTTCAAGGACTAAGTCGTGACAACATAACCCCGGTACAACATAGCCAGGTGCAACACCCCCCCCCCCCCCCCCCCCCTCCCCCCCCCACCCCCCCCCCCCCCCCCACCCCCCCTCCCCATGTATCGTGGGGTCTCTGTGGTTCTTACCTTGATGCAGAACTGGAAGTCGGTGGGGGCGTTGTGCAACTTCCTGCCTGTGATGACGGTGAACACATTGCTGTCCTCCAGGTCTGCCAACAGCTGGAGGTGTCTGGGCTCCTAGAAGGACAAGAACTACTATTTCAGAGAGAGATAGACAGAACGAAAAGACAAGAGAGAAGGCCAAAGACGAAGAAGAGGACAGAATGTTCTGGGGCTCTTCCCGGTTCTAGTTCCAGTACCTTGGATGTTCCTTTAGTGGAATAGTAGAGACCCGAGCGTCTCAGGAACATGTAGAGTTTCTTCCAGGACTTTCGTCCAGGTTCCTTCATGTAGAGATGACCCTGGATCTCTGGACAGCTGCTGGAGTTCAGAAAGTTCTGGAAAGACCACGCCCCAAACGTTTCTTCAGAACTGTACTGTGCCATGAACGAATATGGGTCTGTGTGTGTGTGTGTGTGTGTTTATTTTACCTGTAGGAGCTGAGACTGGGGGATAGAGCCATTGGATTCTTGACACCAAGCCACCATCTGCTCCGGAAAAAAGTTCTGGAGATCAAATTCAGAGATGGAAAGAGAGATGGGGGTGGGGGGGGGGGGAGAAAAAGTGACAGCATAGTTTATTGCTAAGTGCCAAGTCAGTACTATTAATAACAACAACAATAATCCTTCGTTCAAAATGATATTAATATGGATTCTTGTGGAGCGCTGGCTTGGACAATGCGCTTCCAGAATGCTTGTATGCACAAGACATTTTTGTTATTTCTTCGTGTGCATGGATATGGATACAGGCAAGTAACACGCAATGAGAGCGACAGAAGCACGGAGAGAAAGAGAGAGAGAGAGAGAGAGAGAGAGAGAGAGAGAGAGAGAGCAAGGAGGAGATAGACAGACGGAGAGACAGACAGAGTTGTAGAAGATGCAGTATGATCTCATCCCCTGATGTAATCCCCTTAGCCAGACCCAGCAAGCAGCCACTCTGCTCCTCTTAGCAGGATTGAGCAGCCAAGCCCCTCCAGGCTTTTTACTGGGACCATTATCAGAACCATGATGTCACTCCTCCACTCTGTCAGCCCTTAAATCACTTCAGCAG
>CM059306.1:1850000-1867500 GCA_030340665.1 Neosalanx taihuensis
TGCTCCTCAGTCAGTGGATTAGCGGAAGGACGGAGTGAGGAGACGTTACCTGTCACGTACTCTGCCTCCCACACGGGCGAGCGAGCTGCGTTCACAGCCAAACGCTCCCACAGCGTTGCCGAACCCCGCAAATGGCGCACTTCCAAAAGGAACGGGAGCCCTCCCCCCCCCTCCCCCTCCCCATCCTCCCCCCTCCTCCCCCGCCTCTGACTCTCGCATGACACACATCCACAGCACATCGGCGCACGCACGTCCGCAAAGTCGGACCCAGTCACGCGTGTACTGACATTTTAAAGCTGCTACACGGTTTCAATTTTTCCCTTCGCGGAAAAAAAAGAGAAGTCAATAGGCCTCTCAGTCTCTCCTCCTCTCCCCCTTTACTAACCCCCTCCCCCAACCCCTCACCTCCCTGCTTCCCCAGATGTATGTGAAATACAGAGTGTGTGTGTGTGTGTGTGTGTGTGGAGGAGGGGTGTTGAGAAGAGACCTACATGTGTAACATGTAACTAATCACCTCAGTAAAGCACTGACGCTCTTCAGCTCTCTGGAGTTCCAGATCACGTGTCAGAATGAGGGGGCTTACAGTGGAGGGGGGGGGGGTGCATAGCTCAGCGATTTTGCCCATCCTCCCGAGACAAGGGGAGGGGAGGGGGGGGGGAGGAGAGGAGAGAGAGAAACAACAGAGAGACTGGAGTGAGAGGGAGAGAGAGAGAGAGAGACAGAGACAGAGAGAGAGAGAGAGAGAGAGAGAGACAGAGAGAGAGAGAGAGAGAGAGAGAGAGAGAGAGAGACAGAGACAGAGACAGAGAGACAGAGAGAGAGAGAAAGGAAGCCCTGGAGGAATGTCAGTAATGTAATACTGAGTCATAATCAGTCTCATGTGTGAGTGGCCAACCCAGCTGGCCCCTAATACAGACTGCATGAGAAATGTTAGCGCACACACATGTACGCACGCACGCACACACACACACACACACACAGACACACACACACACACACACACACACACAGACACACAGACACACAGACACACACAGACACACACACACACACACAGACACACACAGACACACACACAGACACACACAGACACACACAGACACACACACAGAGACACACACAGACACACACACACACCATAGGAGAAATGTTAGCAATGTGACCCAGCTCCAGCTTTTACAGTGGGGTGAAGGGGCTTCAGTTCTTCTCCAAGCACTCAGGCTCCATCAGAGGACAATAAAAGGCATGCCTTGCAGACCGTGTACGGCCAGGGTCTGAGCAAAGAAGTGCACATGCTGTGGGGGGGGGGACTAGGGGGGAGGGGTTACAAGGTTGGCTTAAATCCGTGTCCTGTCACCTCACTCATCACACTGTGTCAATGGCCGGAGTCTGCCTTCTACTCCCTCCCCCCCTCCCCCCTCCTCCACACGTCTCCATCTGCATCCCTCCCCCATCTCATCTCCCCTGCTCTTCCTGCCCGCCCCCCTGCCCCTGTCCCCCCCCCGGCCCCATCCCCCCAGTCCCTTATATTTCTTCTCTCTCCCCCATATTTATCCCCCGAGTTCACTTTGGTCTTTTCAGATGTCTGTATATGAACCCCCCCGCCCCCGCTCCCTGGATCTTCCTCTAAACATATAGAAAGAATGGTTCTCTGTCTCTCTCTGTCTCTCTTTATATGTTCCTGCTTCCATTTTCTCTCTCTCTCTCTCTTTCCTTCCACCCTTCCCCCTCCCCCCTCGCTTGCACACACACGTGTAGAGGTCAGGGGTCGCTCCCAGTAATCTCTGAAGGGTTAGGCTCACTTGACCAAGGGGTTTACAGGCCCTTAAACCATTTACAGCACAAACACACAAACACACACACACACACACAGAAACTCACACTCATTCCCACATACTTACAAGCATAGGCTCTCTCTTGCACACACACACACACACACACACACACACACACACACACACACACACACACACACACACACACAACTAGCTCTAGCCATCTAAGACGGATCCTGTAGGAGAGAGACGCAGCTTTGTGTTTTCAGCCCGTAACCCCAGGTTTAACCCTAAAGGTTACAAGCCCGTCCCAGTTCAGGGCTTCTGGGGGGAGGTTGTGTGTTGACATGGCTGTCCGCTGGTCTGGGGTCAGGCCGCGCTGCTCAGACAGGCCTAATTACCACAGCAGACAGCCCAAACTCAATTTACCCCCGTCAGGAAGCCCCAGCACTAAGACTGAGACCAACACTCTGCTCTTCACCTTGCCTCTGACCTCACAATGACACGGAGAATCACACACACTCACTCTCACACACGCACACACTCACTTTTCAGCAGTACACAATTTGAAACTTTTGTAGTATTTGAGTTGAGGTGAATAAAATAGTTGTAATCGCCCAAAAAACCTGCCAAAAGGCAGAAACTGTACAGAAAAAGAAATGTGTCCTGTGGAGGATTGTACTTCTGTACTGTCCAAGCACGCTGTACCAAGTGGTTACTAACCAGACTGAGGGTGCAGGAGGAAGATAACCCAGGGCAGGGCTGGGATCAGGTATCAACTCAAATAACCAGACTGTCTCCACCCTGGAAAGCAGTAGTCTTAAACTTGACTTACGGTTTCCAAACAGCATATTCACACCCTCCTATCAATTATATAACAATTCAAATGTTTGAACTGTGCAGAAGTTTGAATGATCATTGATATTAATTGATATTAATGCGTTTCTTATTTTGGCAAGTCATATTCATAGTCAGATGTGTGTGTGTGTGTGTGTGCGTGAGTGAGTCTCGACTGAGACACATGACTGCATCTTGTGCAGGGGACACTGATGAATGCGTCTAGACGTGTGTGTGTGTGTGTGCTCCAGCAGTGAGAGCTGACAGAATAGGCCGAGTGTGTTCTGGTCAGGAGGGAGATGATGTTTAAGAGAAGCCTTTCTGAATTAGCATTAGCCCCATCAGACCAGGCCACGGCTCGACCTGTAGCCCTCTGCCCTGCCTCTGCCCTGCCTCTGCCCTGCCTCTGCCCTGCCTCTGCCCTGCCTCTGCCCTGCCTCTGCCCTGCCTCTGCCCTGCCTCTGCCCTGCCTCTGGGCACGCTCTCTGCCTCTCAGCACACTGGCGCCATACTGGAGCCGAGTGTTTACGTGTGTGTGTGTGTGTGTGTGTGGCATGCTGCATGTTATTTTCGGACCCACACACGCAGGCTAGGTTATGTCACATTAGCTCACACACTCAAGGTCACACTCTCTCACACACACACACACACACACTATGAAAGGGGAATAAACAGATAGGTCAGCTGTATGCTTGAGTCAGAAGACTTGAGACGACCCCCAGAGACAGGGCGAGCGAGGGAGAGGGTAATAGACCTAGCTGCCACAAACCTGGGGAATTATGAAGCCCTTAAGAACGTGTGGGTGTCATAAACCCCCAAAACAACCACCCAGTATGTCTGATGGTGTGTCCTGCAGTAAGCCTGCTCGTAGGGCAGGAAGGACCCAGTGGACTTGGCTGGACAGGGGGAAGGTGCTTCGCCCAGCCTGGGGGCTTCAGTGGGAACAGGAGGTCACCTGAGCGTGCTGCTGAGCTGGAGCTGGAGCCCAGTAGCAGAGCATTTGATCTGACAGAGGCCGGTCAGGAGACCCTTGCGTGCAGACACTCGTCAGCTGACCGTCTCAACGTGGAGGGGAGGGGGGATGGAGAGAGGAAAAGAGAGAATGTAGAGAGAAAAGAGAAAGGGAGAGAAAAGAGAAAGAGAGCGGTGTGTGTGTGTGTGGGGGGGTGGGGGGGGGAGGGGAAAAAAAGGAGCAACCAATAGACGGATATTCTGTGACCTCTGGTTTAATGATGACGGTGTTTGATTGGACGAGAGTGCACTGTCCCAGGTTTCTTATGAAAGGCATACGGACACAAGAACACAGACACGAAGCCAGCCTGTCAGCGAAGCACGACCCCTGTCTCACTGTGGGGTACTGCAGTGTGGAACTGTCTCACTGTGGGGTACTGCAGTGTGGAACTGTCTGACTGTGGGGTACTGCAGTGTGGAACTGTCTCACTGTGGGGTACTGCAGTGTGGAACTGTCTCACTGTGGGGTACTGCAGTGTGGAACTGTCTCACTGTGGGGTACTGCAGTGTGGAACTGTCTCACTGTGGGGTACTGCAGTGTGGAACTGTCTCACTGTGGGGTACTGCAGTGTGGAACTGTCTCACTGTGGGGTACTGCAGTGTGGAACTGTCTCACTGTGGGGTACTGCAGTGTGGAACTGTCTCACTGTGGGGTACTGCAGTGTGGAACTGTCTCACTGTGGGGTACTGCAGTGTGGAACTGTCTCACTGTGGGGTACTGCAGTGTGGAACTGTCTCACTGTGGGTTTCTGTGGTGGGAAGGAGAAAGAAAGAAAAGAACGAATGGACGAAAGAAAAAGAGAGAGAGAGCGAGAGAGAGAAGCCTGTCTAGTCTACAGAAGATCCATGCCAAGATAAATAGTAAGCATTCACAAACACACACACAAACACACACACACACACACAAACACACACACCCATGCAGACACGAAGGCCCAGGCTTCAGGGCATGTCTTCTTTCAGATCCCTGTCTGCCTTGTTATGTAAGCCATCCTTCTGCATCCTCAACTGAAGTAAACTCACTAAAACACAGTACATCCCAAACAGCAGCTCACACACACCCCCCCCCTACACACACACACACACACGCGGGGGTGTACTGACACAACGCATTACACAACTGTCTGCGTGTTTGGCTTTACAGAACTGAATTAAGAGTACTTAACCAGTCAGACCCTGATTCCATCAATCCATTACCAACACATATATCAGGATATCATGAGATACAGAGCACCAACATGTGAGAGAGAGGGAGAGAGAGGGAGAGGGAGAGAGAGATAGAGAGAGAGAGAGAGAGAAAGAGAGAGAGAGAAAGAGAGAGAGAGAGAGAAAGATGGAGAGAGAGAGAGAGAGAGAGAGAGAGAGAGAGAGAGAGAGAGAGAGAGAGAGAGAGAGAGAGAGAGAGAGAGAGTTACCACCCTGGAAACACTGACAGAACGGGGAAATGATCTCTCTGGAAGCTCTGAAGTGGACAGGTGAACCAGTCCACTGTTACAGAATGAGAAAGTAGCTGAACACCAACTGAAGCACTTCAAGACCGAAAGCACAAGGTGGTAAAGTGTCTGCCACTGGTCTGCATGCACGCACACACAAGCACACACAAGCACACACACAAGCACACACACGAACAAGCATGCACACACACACGCACAAGCACGCACACGCACAAGCACGCACACACAAGCACGCAAACGAACAAGCACACACAAGCACACGCACAAGCACGCACACGAACAAGCACGCACACACACACAAACACGCACACACTCACACTCAAACACACACACACCTTGTGAATTGGATGTCAACCTTTTGAACTTGTGAGATAATGTGAAGTAAATATAGAAGAAATGCCTTGTTTTGTGTGTTTGTGTGTGTGTGTGTGTTTGTGTGTGTGTGTGTTTGTGTGTGTGTGTGTGCATGCCCGTGTGTCCATCCAAGAAAGATGTGGTTCCTGTTCTCCAGGCATGTTCTCCTCCTCTCAGGTTCTGAGCAGCAGATACACTGTGTGATGCACAAGAACAGAACGTTCCTGGGATCCAATTTGTCAAAGGAAGGAAGGGCGGGGCTGGGCTTCACCACACACACACACTCACACTAACACACACTAACACACACTCACACACACACACACCCCCACACACACTCACACTAACACATACTCACACACCCACACACACACACACTCACACTAACACACACTCACAAACACTAACACACACACACACACTAACACACACACACACACACACACACTAACACACACACACACACACACACACACTAACACTCACACTAACACACACACTCACCCACAGACGGCTGCAATGCTCTAACGCTGCCTGCCCGACGTGGAAGCGTGTGAACGGGAAGCGGCTGGGGGAGGGGGTGGGGGTGTGTGGGGGTGTGGGGGGGGTGCAGTGGGGGTCAGAGGGCTTTGATACGGAGACGTTCCCAGACCCTTTCCCCACCGCTCCGGATCTCTGACCTCACAGACACCCAAGCAGACGCACGGACAGAACATCCTGCTGAGACACCTTCTTATACAACATCCCGTCAGTGTGTGAGTCTGTGAGTGTGTGTGTGTGTCTGTGAGTGTGTGTGTGTGTATGTGACTGTGTGTTAGTGTGTGTTAGTGTGTGTATGTGACTGTGTGTTAGTGTGTGTTAGTGTGAGTGTGAGTGTGTGTATGTGACTGTGTGTTAGTGTGTGTTAGTGTGTGTGTGTGTGTCTGTGAGTGTGTGTGTGTGTGTGTGTGTGTGTGTGTGTGTGTGTGTGTGTGTGTGTGTGTGTGTGTGTGAGGGACAGAGAGCAGCTTAGACAGAGACTGACGGGTCCACTTGAACAATAACAGGCAGAGGGTGATAACCCAGGGTGGGAAGCCAAACACAACACACAGCTCAGCACAACAACACTGCTGACATTCAGACACAAACCACAATAAACCCTCCACACCCCCTTACCAGCCACACACACTCACACACTCACACACACACACACACACACTCACACACTGAAGAACTCCACAGTCTCGTTCTTCACTGTTGTAAACTTCAGCATGTGCTTACAGGTATGTGTGTGTGTGCGTGTGTGTGTGTGCGTGCTTTAGGGCGGTGTGTACCTACATGGTTGTCTGAGTTCTGGAGGGGACTGAGGATGGGGGAGCCGGTGGGGCTGCAGAGCTCAGGGAAGGGGTTAGGGATGGCTGGGAGGGAGGAGGGGCGCACCTGCAGCTCCTCCTGCAATCTCCTGGAGGGGGCGACAAAACACAGCACTCACACCCGGCCCTGCGGAGGGAAAACCAGGGGGGGTGAGGGGGGGGTGAGGGTGTTGGGCATTACCTGACAGCCTGGATGTGCATGGGCTGAGAGCGCCGCAGCTTCTCCCTGGGGGAGGAGGGGGGGGCAGGGCGCTGTGGGGGCACGGCGCCGCGGGGGCCGGGTTGGTGGGGGTGGGGCAGGGGGGCGTGGCCGTTGTGCAGGAGCGGGGCGGTGTCGGCGTGCTGGCCGCAGGACGAGTACACGCTCTCTGTGGACGAGCTCATGTCATTGACCAGCGCCTCCAGGTCAACATCATCTTCTGGGGGAATAGGGGGAACATGGGACGGAGAGAGGGAGGGAGGGAAAGGGAGAGAGAGGGTGAGAGAGCAGGAGAGAGAGAGAGACAGAGTCCATGGAGTTAGGTTGCAATTGAAAACACATGCTCCCCAGATGCAGTGCAGGACTTGACCACTAGATGTCAGGCTAACAGAAGAGGCAGCAGATTTTTCAGCAGTTTTCCTGGTGTGATGATGTGCATCATTTCTCTGCTCTCTATAGATCCACTGCTATTAATAGTCTGAAACAGGGTACCTGTCGAACCTCCAAAATGGGCTGTGTGTGTGTGTGCGCACCTGGGGGGGTGTGTATGCGTTTGTGTGTGTGTGTGGGTGCGTGTAGGCATTAGTGTGTGTGCGTGCATGGGGGTGTGTGTGTGTATGGGTGTGTGTGTGGGTGGGTATGTGTTTGGGTGTGTGTGTGTGTGTGTGTGTGGGTGTGTGTGTGTGTGTGTACTGGTCCTGGCCATGTGTGTTCCACCCGCCACACAGAGAATTCCTGACATTCCTCACTGGACAGCCTGTGGAACACTCAGCGCACCGTACATGGTACACAGTGGAGTGAAGAAAGAACAGCCAACACACACACACACCCAAACACACACCCAAACACACACATCAAAGGAAAAAGTTTGAGAGTAACGACCACAGAAACACATGTGCGCGCGCACACACACACACACACAGAGCTGTTCTACATATTGTATGTTAAAAGCTGGCTGTCGGCTACCAGACTCACAGATATGTACCAAGTAACGACATTGACACGCACACGCACACACACACACACACACACACACAGAGGAAAAGCTGAGACAGCAGGTCAGGTGATGTAGAAGTTCACACACAGGGCAGACCCAACGAGGAAGATGAAAGAAACGAAAAAATGGGGGTAAAGAAAGAGTGGTTACAGAAAAAAAGAGAGAGAGAGAGAGAAAGAGAGAGAGAGAGAAATGGGTTGATGGTTCTTGTTATTCTAGAGGGTCGTAACGAAGGAGTATTTACATTCCAGACGTTCATGATCTTCTGACTGGCCCCAGGAGAGAAGAGAGGCAGGCAGGAATATGTTCCAAACCTCTAAAGTCCTTCCTCATCGTGAGGCCGTCCTGCTTGTCTAGTAGACAGGAGCCACTGACGACAACGAAGAGTTTAAGAGCAGAAATGTCCCCATGTCTACACACTAATCCAGAGTCATCTGAGATAGGAGTGTATCTAACTAGGAGGTGTGTGCGTGTGTGTGTGTGTGTGTGGGGGGGGGGGGGGGGAGGGGTCTGTGGGGGGTACAACCGTAAACATCCCATTACGGCACAAGACCTACGGAGTGAGAACCACACTCACTCAACCCATCAGACCGACCAGCCGAACCTCTAGGAACCAAACCAACAGCAGCCTGAACTTCCATCTGCCTGGATCTAGCAGCCTGCCTGGCCATGACCTAAACCCCCATCCCAGGTAGGGCCTCTGGCCCCTTTACCTGTGAGACTAGGCCTCCATTTAAAAAAACACAGTTTGTTATGTTGTCCCCCAACAGGCTAGTCCTAAGCATCTTCCTGCACACAGCCCTACAGCACATTCCATACAGGTGTACTAGGGTTCACCTGTGACACCTGGAGCCAGGTGAAATGATACTGTAGGACAGTACAGTTTATCCCTGGAGGAGTCTGGTCTGCAGGGTTATTTACCCTCTAGTCGACATCTTAACCCCGTCACGCGTTTAACGAAGAGCCACACGGCCGTGACCATTAGTCGCCACGGAGACCAGCTGTCCATGCTTTGGGGAGAGGAGTGAGGTTAAACATGGAAGATTTACGACCCCCGCGGCCGGGCACGATTCCCCCAGAATTCCCAGGATCGAGCCGCTTTCCGTTTCTGTAGGATTTCTGGGAATCCTCCAGCAGTGAGACGAGGAGGAGAGACAGAGGAGGAGGAGGAAGAGGAGGATAAACATGAAAAGCCCTTCGTCTCTAACCTGTCTCACTGGAAGTCAGACAGGTTAGACAGTCAGAAGACGAGGGAAGAGAAGGGAGGAAGAGAGTGGGGGAGAGGGAGAGAGTTGGAAGGGGGGGTGGGGGGGAGAAGAGAGAGAAACTCTGAGAGAGAGACAAAGGATGGGGGAGAGAAAGAGAGACAAAAATACAAGAGACATAAATACACATAAAGAAAATGGGAGAGAGAGAAAGAGAGAGAGATGGAGCAGGACAGAGGAAGAGGAAGAGAGAGAAAGAGAGAGAGAGATGGAGCAGGACAGAGGAAGAGGAAGAACATAAAGATCTTCTGGGAGGAGACAAAGAAGTGGGTGTGTGCAGCAGGAGGATCTGGTACAGTATATAATGAAGCCACTCCCTGTGGAGTCATGTAGGAAGAGTTCCTGGTAGATCACCATTAGAACTCTAGATGCGGACAGCTGCATAAAAATGTGAGTGTTTCTCCCATGACTGTATTTTCCTCTGTTTTATCAGGTCATAATAACCTGTGTGCGTTAAAACCCATTCTGGGTTATTCACCATTGTTCATTTAGATCAGATGCACAAATGATAAGAACAGCACAGATAAACCCCATCTGACCATCTGATTATAGAGAGAAGAGTGGGGGAGGGGAGGAGTACCTTGGTGAGGGGAGTTGCGGTGAGTGGTACGTTGGAATACTGGGCCAATCAGATCCTTGGGTCTGTGTGGAGAAGCCCGGTCCACAGTTTCCTGTGACAGAAACAACTAAACCAGTCAGTCGGATTTTCAATATCAGTCTTTCATTCTGGAAATTCAAGGAAGCACGACAGACAGATAGGCAGACAAGCAGACAGACAGGCAGACAGACAGACAGACAGGCAGACAGACAAGCAGGCAGGCAGGCTGGCATGCAGATAGGAAGACAGAGAGAAAGACAGACAGGCAGACAGGCAGGAAGACAGACAGACAGGCAGACTGGGCAGGAAGAAAGGCAGGCAGGCAAGCACACTACACACACTTATACTCGTACACAAACACAGGCACAGTGACCCACACACACACACACACTCCAACAAACACACAGGCACAGTGACACACACACACACACGTGCTCACAGTCTTCCTCACACATTCACTAATTTAAAGCAGTCTTAGTGCCAAAACCAAAAAAAGGAGAAGAAAAAAAAAAAAACACTCTCCAGTTTTCCAGGAAAACGGAGAACGAGGAAGCCCAACTTCCTGGAACTGTCTGCTGCCAGAACTCCCACCGCATAACGCGCGTGCACACACACACATGCACACACACACACATTCGCGCACATGCACACACACACACACTCACATGCACACACATGCACACATATACACGTGCGCACGCACACACACACACACATCACTCCCCAAGGCGCTCCGAAAACATCCATAAAACGCCCGGGGAAAGATTTACAGCTCTGAGAACCAGTGGCCAAGGGGTTTCCAGGGAAAGCTCGGCCACAAGGGGATGTGCTGTGGAGGAGCTGAAACTAAGAAAGCCTTAGACCCACTAAACCCTCCACCTCAACACATCCACCTCAACAGATCCACCTCAACACATCCACCTCAACACATCCACCTCAACACATCCACCTCAACCCATTCACCTCAACACATCCACCTCAACCCATTCACCTCAACACATCACAACCCAACCCATCCACCTCAACACATCCACCTCAACACATCCACCTCAACACATCCACCTCAACACATCCACCTCAACACATCCACCTCAACACATCCACCTCAACCCATTCACCTCAACACATCCACCTCAACCCATTCACCTCAACACATCACAACCCAACCCATCCACCTCAACACATCCACCTCAACACATCCACCTCAACACATCCACCTCAACCCATTCACCTCAACACATCCACCTCAACCCATTCACCTCAACACATCACAACCCAACCCATCCACCTCAACACATCCACCTCAACACATCCACCTCAACACATCCACCTCAACACATCCACCTCAACACATCCACCTCAACACATCCACCTCAACCCATTCACCCTCAAACACATCCCCCTCAACACATCCACCTCAACACATCCACCTCAACACATCCACCTCAACACATCCACCTCAACACATCACAACCCAACACCCCAGCTCAGGGTTCTTGTAGACCAGTGGTTCCCAATCCTGGTCCTCAGGACCCAATGTCCTGCATGTTTTGATCTGAAGCATGCAGGACAGTGGCCCTGCCCGACGACCAGGATTGGGAACCGTCACCAGCAACACACCAGCAACACACCAGCAACACACCAGCAACACACCAGCAACACATCAGCAGTGCCCCACCGTCACAACATTGCGCCACACTCAAGAGGCCCAGCAGACCAGTGACCCGCCGCTGGGGAGGGAGGGAGGGGTTCCGCTTGAACTTTGTATTTGTTGTTTTCTTTTCCTGTGTTCTATTTTTAGCTTTGCCGGCTAATTCCGAGGGGTCAAGATGGGTCAGACTTAAAAGAGAGAGAGTCTTGAGAGACGCCAGACTCAGTCACAGAGGCCTCATTCACTCTGCTGGAGTGGGCTAGCAAACCCGCTAGCTAGCTAGCCCGACTAGCCAACATAAGATGGCTTTGTTAAGAATGCGTGAGCTATGGGCCAGTTGGAGCTTGCCAACCTGACTGTAGAGGGCTTAAATATAGCACTCTTATACACTGTGCACACACACACATGCACACACACACGTCAGCTTGAGCAAAGCCATGGTTACATCAGGCAGGCGCGCTAACACGCGACACACAAGAGCGGTCACAGAGCTGTGACTGACAGCCAATGAAGAAGGTGTGTGTGTGTGTGTGTGTGTGTGGGGGGGGGGACATTCCACTACACACTCACAGAGGTCATTACCTGGTAATTGGGGTGGAGAAGAAAGAGGTCAGGACATCCTGCTAAGGTCATGGTGTCCATCCAGTCCTGGACCTGTTTCCAGGACACCTGTGATTGGAAGAGTCTGTTACAGCCTGTCTGTCTGGACCGCCAGAGACAGCCCTCGCCTACAGGAGACAGAGACAGCCCTCGCCTACTGGAGACAGAGACAGCCCTCGCCTACTGGAGACAGAGACAGCCCTCGCCTACAGGAGACAGAGACAGCCCTCGCCTACAGGAGACAGAGACAGCCCTCGCCTACAGGAGACAGAGACAGCCCTCGCCTACAGGAGACAGAGACAGCCCTCGCCTACAGGAGACAGAGACAGCCCTCGCCTACAGGAACACTAGGAGTCACATGTGGCTTCCTACAGGGGCAATTTTGCAATATGTAAATGTGACAAGACAGATTCAATAGAGCCACTCACAACATGGTTCATGGGAGGAAGAAGGGGTACATGGAGGGATGGAGAGAGAGAGAGGAGAGAGAGGAGAGAGGGAGAGACAGGGGAGAGGAGAGAAACAGAGAGAGAGGGAGAGAGAAAGAGAGCGAGAGAGAGAGAGAGAGAAGAGAGAGAGAGAGAGAGAGAGAGAGAGAGAGAGGGCTGATGAAAGAGGGAACTATATTTGTGCATCCCTTGTGAAAGAGTTAGAAGCAGGGTTTAGTGTGCAGGCTCTGCCTCCTAATACCTCGTCTGAAACGTCACATTCAGCCAGACGGGGTGTGGGGACTGGGGGGAGGTCAGGGGGAGCAGAGGGAGGGGGGGGGGGTGGTGGGAGTGGTCCGGGGGAGTACAGACACCCGGCTAATGTTTTGGGTTCAGTCCTGGAACATTTTGATCCGACACCCGGAGAGAACATGCACACAGACATATGCATGCACACACACGAACAAGAACAGTTGTGTGCGCATACACAGACACACACACACACACACACAAGCAGTAGTATACACGCACACGCACACATATGAACAAGCACAGGCGCACACACCCTTTCTCTCTCTAGAAACTGAAATGAAGACAGCGGGTATGTGGAATTTGGCTCAGACATGATTGGACTTGTTACAGAAAATCCTAGCGAAGCCTAATTTCTGTTCATGTCACATTAATACATTTTGTTCTTTGGTGGAATTTATGTTATTGTTACCCAATGCTAAGGAAGGGAATTTCACTGACCGATTTCTTCTTTTGTATTTGAGCAGTGAGCACTAAGTCTTGCCAAATATTAAAGATCAGCAGCTCCATCAAATGTCCCATTCTAGTAGAGAGAGTCTTCTGGACAGAACCATCCACTTGACCTCGGTCCCTAAATGTCTCAACTGTAGTTTTTGACCTCTCCATCATTCACTCAGTCCTCCATTCTTCTCCCTCCCTCTCCCCCACTGGGCCTGGCGTCCTGCCTGGGCCAGCCCGGGCAGGAGGGACGTGGGTCAGGCCAGCGTGATGTGGCTGGGTGGCCTCCTCCTGCTCTGGAGAGGCCAGGGGTGGTCCTGACCATCAGCCTCTCTAACAAGGTCAGCATGGCCCAGCTAACAGCCTGCCTCGCCAGCCAGACGTTTTTTTTTTCTCTTCTTCTTTTACCGCCAAACCCCCACCACCCCCACCTACCCCATTTGCCCTCAGCCTTCTCTCTCTCTCTCTCTCTCTCTCTCTCCTCTCTCTCTCTCTCTCTCTCTCTCTCTCTCTCTCTCTCTCTCTCTCTCTCTCTCTCCTTCTTCATCTGTCTCCACCCCCCCCCCTCCCCATCTCAGACCCTCATCCAAACACAAATGAGAGTGCGCCCGTACAAATCTAGAAGGGGGATGGTCACCATCCAGAGAAGCCTCCCTTTACCAGCGCTGCACGCTGCTACGTGCATGGACAACAATCAAATTACCGTCTGAAAGGGCACATTGTCGGGGCATCTGATGTACATCTAATAGCCATGTTGCTGTGCTGAGACCAAAGCTGTGGACTCAAAAAGCAGTTGACATTTGCTGACATTTGTGCTTCTGCCTGCAGAGACAGGAGCCATTAGCGTTTTACTGGTCATTTAGAAAGAACCCGAGTTGGCGAGGCCACGAACAACTTAATAATGTCACTGGTGTGTGTGTGAGTGTGTGTGTGTGTGTGTTATTTGACTTCCTCATGTGAAACCTCCTTTTCTAAACCTTCAGTTGGTAATTATGAACCAAGCTGAGCCAGCACTGATCTAAAGGGGTCATGAGAGAGAGCAAGAGAGAGAGAGAGAGAGAGAGAGAGAGAGAGAGAGAGAGAGAGAGAGAAGAGAGAGAGAGAGAGAGAGAGAGAGAGAGAGAGAGAGAGAGACCAAAGCTATCTATCCACGATTAACTTGTAATAGTCACCATGTCATCCACAAGCTCAGAAATAGGTCAGCTACAAAAGTGCAGGCAGGTTTCTGCTCCCAGCTCGATATGGCAGCCAGAAGATGCAAGTGCATCTGCATACTACCGTTCGGGCTGGTAAACACGTCCCGCTAGAACCGTGTACAGTAGGTCAGCTGACGTGACTCAGTACCCTAGTCCCTGCACCCTCCAGACACAGTGCTCCGTGCTCTGCACAGTGCATCTGTGTCAGCCTTCCAGAGCGCTGCGTTCCAGAATATGTTATGTAAGAGGTAATGGATCTCCAAGATAGGAAGAGCAACACAGACTGTAAACTTAGGCTTGCTGTCATAAACATGGAGGAGGGAGGGGGGGGATACATGATGCAATACCCAGGAGTAAACAATCTATGAATACTAGTGATGAAAACTGAATGGTGCCTGTGATAGGGCCTGGGTCTGTATGATCATCCTCTGTGTTCATGAGCAGATCATACATGTGACAGTCCTGCCAGAGCAAATCTCACGTTTTTCTCAGGTTTTACGGAGAGTCACTAGATAGCAAAGAGGGGGGGGGTGTATGACGTCAGCGCTACGGAGTATCGACCCCCCCTCTGTCTATTACCAGCTCCCTTCCTCCCTCTTCCTCCTCTTTGCGCCACACTGAGATCTCAATCTCTCACCAACATGCAACAATGCAACATGAACCACGAATACACAAACTTAGTAGGTTGAATTAGGATCAAACGTTTTTTTTTAGTTTAGTTTTTTTTTTTTTTTTTCTTTCAAACACATGTCTTGATAATTCAACGTACCTTCGAAATCCAACCAGCAGTCAAACGCAGCACCGGGAAACACCAGGATCTGGAGCCTGTGGGTTGATCTGAAGCACGCCTCTGTCCAGGATCTCCAACTATCACCTAACTCTCCCTGCTGTCTCTCACGTTGTCGCTTCTCAAACACACACTTGGACCAGCTGACTCCTCCAGCACACACACTCACACACACACACAGAGGAGAAACTCCCCCCCAGCCCCGCCCAGGCGCGCGCTGCGGACGCCTCCTCCTTCCCAGGGAACCCCGCTCCTTAACTCTTTAGGGGAAGGGTGCATCACTTGGAGAGAGGCTTCAGCCTGACTGTCTCAAGTGAATTAGTGCTTCCGTTTGTGTTTAAAAAGTCTTAAATTATTTCGGATCGGGATCGCCTCTGTGGTTCTCTGTCTCCCTCTTTCTCTCTCTCTTTCTCTCTCTCTCTTTCTCTCTATCTCCCCCTCCCCCCCCTCTCTCTCTTTCTCTCTGTCTCTCTCTCTCTTTATCTCTCTCTCTCTCTCTTAACTGAAGGTACTTAAGGTGTATGCAACTTTGTGTGTTTCCATGGGTAGAAAATAAACATCTACAAGATTTGTGTTTTAGCATTTGACAAACACACACACACACACACACACACACACACACAGGCTTTATAAATCTCAGATGCCAGCCAGACCTTCTCCCCCAGCTGATATAAAGGCTGTAACTCATCATGTAAAATAAAGCTGTCTATCATTTCTCCAGTCTCCCTCCTGGCTGCTCCCCACACACCCACACATCCACCCACACACCCACACATCCACCCACACATCCACCCACACATCCACCCACACATCCATCCACACATCCACCCACACATCCACCCACACATCCACCCACACACCCACACATCCACCCACACATCCACCCACACATCCATCCACACATCCACCCACACATCCACCCACACATCCACCCACACATCCACCCACACATCCACCCACACATCCACCCACACATCCATCCACACATCCACCCACACATCCACCCACACATCCATCCACACATCCATCCACACACCCACACATCCACCCACACATCCACCCACACATCCACCCACACATCCACCCACACATCCATCCACACATCCACCCACACATCCACCCACACATCCATCCACACATCCACCCACACATCCACCCACACACCCACACATCCACCCACACATCCACCCACACATCCACCCACACTTGTTTTAGGCTGTAACTACAGTAGTGATGGTGTGCTCAGCACCAGTGAGTTTGTTTCCTTGGCTTGGGCCTCAGGGTTTTGGAACCTTATACTGTTCTTTGTGATAAGGTGAGATAAAGAAGAAGGCATGGGGAGGGAGGGGGGGGTGCTCTGGAACTCTCTCTCCGTACAACAAGACCCAACTGGTCCTCTTTTGCACTGACGGGTTAAAAAACCGTGTCAAAGGTTACACAATCGAAACTGAGACAGCTTGATGTTTCCCAGTGAAATGGGTTAACTACACACACACTCACACACACACACACACACTCACAAAACACACATACGCACTCAAACAGTGACAAGCAGAAGCGTGTGGTTACATCAGAGTTCCACCGATCCTTCTGGAGAACAACAAGGCCTCCAGGCCAGAGGCTATAGGACCCCCACCACCCCCCACACCCACCCCCACCCCCACCTCCACACCCACCCCCACCACCCCCCACACCCACCCCCACCTCCACCACCCCCCCCACCCCACCACCCCCCACACCCACCCCCACCTCCACCACCCCCCACCTCCACACCCACCCCCACCTCCACCACCCCCCACCTCCACCTCCACCCCCACCACCCCCCACACCCACCCCCACCCCCACCTCCACACCCACCCCCACCTCCACCACCCCCCACCTCCACACCCACCCCCACCTCCACCACCCCCCACCTCCACCTCCACCCCCACCACCCCCCACACCCACCCCCACCTCCCCCACCACCCCCACCACCCCCCACCTCCACCCCCACCTCCACCACCCCCCAGTTACTGAAAACATGCATCATTGCCTGTCACACGATAATGTGTGTGCGGCCCAAATTAGCAAAAAGAAACTACAATCCCTGTGAGAGAATGTGAGTCAGAGGACAGAGAGGTCCAGCTTAGCTCTAATGGCCCTTAGCTCGGACCAACAATCAAAGCTAATGAAAACATGCATCATTGCCTGTCACATGCTAATCTTAGGGGCCCAAATTAGCTATAAGAAATTATAATCCTGTTTTTGTT
>CM059306.1:1872500-1875000 GCA_030340665.1 Neosalanx taihuensis
ACTGTGGGGTACTGCAGTGTGGAACTGTCTGACTGTGGGGTACTGCAGTGTGGAACTGTCTGACTGTGGGGTACTGCAGTGTGGAACTGTCTCACTGTGGGGTACTGCAGTGTGGAACTGTCTCACTGTGGGGTACTGCAGTGTGGAACTGTCTGACTGTGGGGTACTGCAGTGTGGAACTGTCTCACTGTGGGGTACTGCAGTGTGGAACTGTCTCACTGTGGGGTACTGCAGTGTGGAACTGTCTGACTGTGGGGTACTGCAGTGTGGAACTGTCTGACTGTGGGGTACTGCAGTGTGGAACTGTCTCACTGTGGGGTACTGCAGTGTGGAACTGTCTCACTGTGGGGTACTGCAGTGTGGAACTGTCTCACTGTGGGGTACTGCAGTGTGGAACTGTCTCACTGTGGGGTACTGCAGTGTGGAACTGTCTCACTGTGGGGTACTGCAGTGTGGAACTGTCTCACTGTGGGGTACTGCAGTGTGGAACTGTCTCACTGTGGGGTACTGCAGTGTGGAACTGTCTGACTGTGGGGTACTGCAGTGTGGAACTGTCTCACTGTGGGGTACTGCAGTGTGGAACTGTCTCACTGTGGGTTTCTGTGGTGGGAAGGAGAAAGAAAGAAAAGAACGAATGGACGAAAGAAAAAGAGAGAGAGAGCGAGAGAGAGAAGCCTGTCTAGTCTACAGAAGATCCATGCCAAGATAAATAGTAAGCATTCACAAACACACACACAAACACACACACACACACACAAACACACACACCCATGCAGACACGAAGGCCCAGGCTTCAGGGCATGTCTTCTTTCAGATCCCTGTCTGCCTTGTTATGTAAGCCATCCTTCTGCATCCTCAACTGAAGTAAACTCACTAAAACACAGTACATCCCAAACAGCAGCTCACACACACCCCCCCCTACACACACACACACACACACACACACACACACACACACGCGGGGGTGTACTGACACAACGCATTACACAACTGTCTGCGTGTTTGGCTTTACAGAACTGAATTAAGAGTACTTAACCAGTCAGACCCTGATTCCATCAATCCATTACCAACACATATATCAGGATATCATGAGATACAGAGCACCAACATGTGAGAGAGAGGGAGAGAGAGGGAGAGGGAGAGAGAGATAGAGAGAGAGAGAGAGAGAAAGAGAGAGAGAGAAAGAGAGAGAGAGAGAGAAAGATGGAGAGAGAGAGAGAGAGAGAGAAGAGAGAGAGAGAGAGAGTTACCACCCTGGAAACACTGACAGAACGGGGAAATGATCTCTCTGGAAGCTTTGAAGTGGACAGGTGAACCAGTCCACTGTTACAGAATGAGAAAGTAGCTGAACACCAACTGAAGCACTTCAAGACCGAAAGCACAAGGTGGTAAAGTGTCTGCCACTGGTCTGCATGCACGCACACACAAGCACACACAAGCACACACACAAGCACACACACGAACAAGCATGCACACACACACGCACAAGCACGCACACGCACAAGCACGCACACACAAGCACGCACACGAACAAGCACACACAAGCACACGCACAAGCACGCACACGAACAAGCACGCACACACACACAAACACGCACACACTCACACTCAAACACACACACACCTTGTGAATTGGATGTCAACCTTTTGAACTTGTGAGATAATGTGAAGTAAATATAGAAGAAATGCCTTGTTTTGTGTGTTTGTGTGTGTGTGTGTGTTTGTGTGTGTGTGTGTTTGTGTGTGTGTGTGTGCATGCCCGTGTGTCCATCCAAGAAAGATGTGGTTCCTGTTCTCCAGGCATGTTCTCCTCCTCTCAGGTTCTGAGCAGCAGATACACTGTGTGATGCACAGGAACAGAACGTTCCTGGGATCCAATTTGTCAAAGGAAGGAAGGGCGGGGCTGGGCTTCACCACACACACACACTCACACTAACACACACTAACACACACTCACACACACACACACCCCCACACACACACTCACACTAACACATACTCACACACCCACACACACACACACTCACACTAACACACACTCACAAACACTAACACACACACACACACACACTAACACACACACACACACACACACACACACTAACACACACACACACACACACACACTAACACTCACACTAACACACACACTCACCCACAGACGGCTGCAATGCTCTAACGCTGCCTGCCCGACGTGGAAGCGTGTGAACGGGAAGCGGCTGGGGGAGGGGGTCGGGGGTGTGTGGGGGTGTGGGGGGGGTGCAGTGGGGGTCAGAGGGCTTTGATACGGAGACGTTCCCAGACCCTTTCCCCACCGCTCCGGATCTCTGACCTCACAGACACCCAAGCAGACGCACGGACAGAACATCCTGCTGAGACACCTTCTTATACAACATCCCGTCAGTGTGTGAGTCTGTGAGTGTGTGTGTGTGTCTGTGAGTGTGTGTGTGTGTATGTGACTGTGTGTTAGTGTGTGTTAGTGTGTGTATGTGACTGTGTG